>CAUYPK010031444.1:0-76097 GCA_963574355.1 Loris lydekkerianus | reverse complement strand
CCACGGTGACTGGGAAAATGCCAGGAAGGCTATGTTGAATATTGGGATGAAAATGTGTCAAATGGTTTATGAAGCTAGTATATGATGCCCCATGATCATATCAATGTACACAGCTATGATTTAATAAAAAAAAAAATATATATATATATAAAAAAAAAAATAAAAATAAAAAATAAAAATGTCTGCAATTTAGGTGAGTGAAATAAGTGCTAAATATTCAAAATCTAGAAGGACTCGCACTCAGATGTCTTAAGCCACTGAAGGTACTAGCTCTACTTTGATTTTTTGGGGGGGACTTTTGTTTTGGGGGGTATTTTTTGAGAGAATCTCAGCTCAATGAATCCTCTTGTCTCAGCTGGGACATGCACCCACCACAACACTTGGCTAGTTTTTCTGTGTTTTATAGAGATGGGGTCTCAATCTTGCTCAGGCTGGTCTCAAACTCCTGAAGTTTAGGTTGGTCCACCTGCCTCAGCCTCCCAGAGTTCTAGGATTACGGACGTGAGCCACCACACCTGGCTGCTCACATCTGTAAGCAGAGCTGCTAGATCTATTTGAAAAGCCTAGCCTTGGCCGGGTGTGGTGGCTTATGCCTGTAATGCTAGTACTCTAGAAGGCCAAGGTGGGTGGATTGCCTGAGTTTACATGTTTGAGACCACCCTGAGCAAAATTGAGACCTCGTCTCTAAAAATAGCTGGGCGTTGTGGTGGGCTTCTGCAGTCCCAGCTACTTGGGAGGCTGAGGCAAGAGGATCACTTGAGCCCAAGTGTTTGAGGTTGCTGTGAGCTATGACATCACAGTACTCTATCAAGTTGGACAAAGTAAGACTGTCTCAAAAAAAAGAAAAGAAAACCTAGCCAGATGTTGTGATGGGTGTCTGTAGTCTCAGCTACTCAGGAAGTTGAGGCAAGAGGAGCACTTGAGCCCAAGAGTTTGAGGTTGCTATGAGCTATGATGCCATGGTACTCTACCCAGGGCAACAGAGTGAGACTCTGTCTCGAAAAAAATAAAACAAAAAAAATCAGACCAGGTGCAGTGGCTCACACCTGTAATTCCAGCACTCTGGGAGTCCGAGGCAGGTGAATTGCCTGAACTCACAGTCCTATGTTTTAACTCATGCTGGGAGTACAAGGGGTGGAGGACCCAACCATAACCACCCCCTGCCCCAGGGTCTGTCCCCCAGAGACCCTGACCTCCCTGGACACAGCTCTTAGCCTTGAGGTGTTCCTTCACTCCCGAAACTTCAGGAGGCCTGGAGAGCAGAGCCAGACATAGGTGATTACAGAGAGAGATGAGAGGGTAGTAGAGGCACCCCCTTGAGTCTGTGAGCAGGCCAGATTCAGGGCAAAGATGGAGGCCAAGGAGGAGTTCTGGAGATGGAAGAGGCCAAGGGCCCCACTGGCCAGGTGAGATGCCAGCAGGGTTGGACCCCTGGCCTCTCTCAGCCCAGGCCTGGCCGGGCTTCTGCTCTCAAGGTGCCTCTCCTCCCATACTCAGGGCTAGACCTGGGGGTAGGTGGATGTCACCTTGGCATCCTACAAGGCCCTAGGGTGGGCGTGGAGGAGGTTCAGGTGGGAGAAACACTGAGCTTGGCTCTGGGAGGTGGGAGGGTGCTATGGGGCCCTTAGGGAGGACATCTAGGCTGGCTCAGCCAGGGATCTCTCTGCCCAGCCCCTGCCACAACCTCATTGGCCAGCTGCAGCCCTGATCCCCTTGCTTCAACAGTGGCCTCAGGCCATCAGCGCCCCCAGGTGGATAATTTGAGGATGACTGAAAACGTTGAAAATGGAGAAAGGAAACGTCACTGCAGCCTCACTTTCAGATGGGGACAAAGTGAGACTCTGTCTAGGAAAAAAAGAAAAAAAGGGCCATACTCTGTAAAATAATTTAAAGAGGTTTATTCTGAGACAAATTTGAAGACCATGACTCAGGAAGCCTTGAGCTAGTGGACTCATGGTCGTGGGGACACAATTTGATTTTATACATTTCAGGAAGACAGGAATTACCCTGGAAGTGAGGGGGAGCTTACAGGTGATAGGTGGTTTTAAAGATTCTTTAGCTGACACTTGGCTGAAAGGAATACTTCAGATAAAGGATCTATTAATCCGAGACAAAGTACCAGACTGACTCTAATGGTTTGTTATATATATCAAAGACCTGCAGGTGTGTCTTGCATAACCTTAGAACTGTTAGCAAATCACAGAGGACATCTCTAAGAGGGGAAGGGGTATGATGAGACATATCTGATCTCCTTTCTCATGGCTAGCAACTTGGTTTTAGGGATCCTCTTGGCCAAGAGTGGGTCCAGTTAGTTGTTGAGAGGGGGAGGCTTACAATTTTATTTTTATTTACTTATTTATTTGAGACAGAGTCTCGCTTTGTAGCCCTAGGTAGAGTGCCATGACATCACAGCCTACAGCAACCTCAAACTCATGGGCTTAAGCGATTCTCTTGCCTCAGCCTCCCAAGAAGCTGGGATGACAGGCACCCACCACAATGCTCTGGCTCAGGCTGGTCTCAAACCTGTGACCTCAGGCAAGCCACCTGGCTTGGCCTCCCAAGTGCTAGGATTACAGATGTGAGCCACTGCACCCGGCCTTGTTTTTTTTCTTTCTTTTTTTTTTTTTTGAGTCAGAGTCTCACTTTGCTGCCCTCAGTAGAGTGCTATAGCTCACAGCAACTTCCAGCTCTTGGGCTTAGGCGATTCTCTTGCCTCAGCCTCCCAAGTAGCTAGGACTACAGGTGCCTGCCACAATGCCCAGCTAAGAACCCAGAATTTTTTTCTTTCTTTTCTTTTCTTTTTCCTTTTTCTTTTTTTTTTTTTTTGAGACAGAGTCTCACTTTGTTGCCCTCGGTAGAATGCCATAGCATCACAGCTCACAGTAACCTCAAACTTTTGGGCTTAAGTGATTCTCCTGCCCCAGTCTCCTAATTAGCTGGGACTACAGGCACCTGCCACGATGCCTGGCTTTTTTTTTTTTTTTTTGCAATTGCCATTGTTTAGCTGGCCCGGGCTGTGTTTGAATCTGCCACCCTTGGTGTATGTGGCTATTGCCATAACCACTGTGCTACAGCTGCCTAGCAAGTTTTTGTTTGTTTGTTTTTTGTTTGAGACAGAGTCTCAAGCTATCACCCTGGGTAGAGTCCCATAGCGTCATAGCTCACAGCAACCTCCAACTCTTGGGCTCAAGTGATCTTCTTGCCTCAGTTTTTCTATTTGGTTTTTTAGTAGAGATGGGGTCTTGCTTTTGCTCAGCTAGTCTCAAACTTGTGAGCTCAAGCAATTCACCTGCCTCTGCCTCCCAGAGTGCTAGAATTACAGGCATGAGCCACTGTGCCTGGCCTAAGATTTTATTTTAGTTCAAATACATGAGTGGTTATGCATAAGCTGGGAGTTGAGGGTCCTGGTCTAGAAGAGAGAGATCAGCTCCTGGGGAAAACCTGGGACTACTACTTACAAGGGCTCACTCTTCTGAGCACCCAGGAGGCCTTAAACCTAAGGCCCTATGGGGACACATTCCAGTCTCCGAGAGGAAGGAATACTGCCCAGCCCTGAGAGGAACCAGGTGAAGTGTGGTGGGCAAAAGGATGGCTCACACTCACCAAGACGGCAGTGTGTCTGTGTGCACACGTGCATGGGTGCAGTGGGCCATGCATCAAGTGCTGCACCCTGGACGTGTGTGTGCCCACCCCCACTGAGTGCACGTGGAGACAGAGTGCAGGACGGAAAACCATGGTCCACGGAGGACTTGGATCCGCAATCTCTCCCTGCCTTTGTCCCCGGGAGGCCCAGTCATCACGGATCCCCAGAGCGCGATGGCTCTGGAAAGAGCCGGGGAATGCCGGGAGGGGGAGACCCAGCCTTGGGTTGACAAAGGCATCCTTGGTCCTGAGATCCGAAGTTGGGGCGTCCTGAAGGGAGGCTCCGGCCCCCAGGGGGCGCCCCCAAGCCAGGAAAAAGCTCCGAGCTCCTAACTCGCCCTCTCAGTCCGGTCCAGCCGCCTTGGGCTAGGGGTCCTGCCCATCCCTCTTCCCAGCTCCGCGCCCCTTCCTGTGCCCACCTCGAGCCCTCCCTGGGAGGTGCTGTTGGGGGTCACCCGGCGCCTGCTCACCTAGTGGCGAAGAGAGGCCGCGGGTCCCGCGTCAGTGCCGCACCTGGGCTGCGGGGCCCGTGAGCCGCCAGGCCTGGGGACACCGAGGGCCCGGAGCGGGGGCGTCCGCCTGCGGGGACGCGGGGCTCGGGACCGAGTGCCCTTTCCGCCCGCGCCTTCAGCGGTCACGTCCTCTGCTGCCCGCAGCTCCTCGACCCCATCCCTCTGCGTCTCCAGTGCCCCGCGCAGGGGCTGTGGATGGTGCTGGGACCGAGCCCTTGAATGGAGACCGAGTTAGGGACGGGAGATGCCGCACGCCTTGAGGGGACATCCCCACGTGCAAGTGAAACTGGGAAGTGACTGGTTCAGTGAGGTCTTGCTGGTCAGTGCTGGGGACAGGGCCTGGCACGAAGAAGGTGGCGTACTCTGGAACTTTCTTCCGTCCCTTTCCATCCCCTTCTCTTCAAAAAAGACCATTTTATTAAAAATCAAAAAAGAAGGCCAGTGCCTTTGCTTCCCTTCCCTCTACCAGTTAACTTTCATGGTTTCCCCTCAGGGTAACATTTCTATTTCATGAGAAACTTCCAGCTACTCTTAACAACTACTTTCAGGCACAGTGCCAGACCCCTCTAATCCAGCCTTCGAGCTACCAAGTGAGGGAGGTGCTGGGGTTTACAGAGTGGACTGGGCACAGGTGTTGAGCCCAGTGGGGGCAGGGATGGGGTTCCTGAGCACAAACTCTGGGGTGAGCCAACATGTCCTCAGAGCCTGGGCAGGTGGGACTTATGAAGGTGAGGCCCAGGTGAATCCCACTGGAGGGGTAGAAGCTGCCGTACAGCCTGTGCTATCTGAGCCCACCTGTCCTCCTGGGCAGCAGGTAACCAGGGCCTTTCCTGTCCCTGGGGCCATCTGTGCCTTCTGTGAAACACTGTATATTAGTGCAGAATTCCAAAGAGGGGGGGCTGTTACCAAGCCTGGCTTTGACACTGACGTTGACCTTGGGCTGGTTACTTAACTCCCTGAGATATCTACTTGTAAAATGGGTGTAATTATGCCTAATCTGTTCCTGGCAACCTTTTTAATGTCTCTGAGCATCTGTCCAATGGGCTTAATCATGGCCTTTCCAGTCTACCTTACAATTTTGTGATTAAATCCATCCATCCATCAAATAATAATAATAAGGAAATATGAGTGCTTGCTACATGCCTGGCACTGTGCACATCCTCCATTCATTCATTCCTCCTGACCACTCCAGAAGGTAAAAAGTCTGCATCATTGCCATTCCACAGAAGAGAAAACTGAAACCAGTGACTCACTCAGCACCACACAGCTGAACCTGACTCAGACTCAGGCAGTCTGCCCCAGGGCCTGCCTGGCTAGACACAATGCAGCGAGCCAGGGGCTGGAGTGTGGTAGCCCTCAGGAAATAGTGGTTGAATGAATGATACTGCAAAAGTGCCCTGGAGAGGGAGGGTCCAGCCAGCTGCTCTTACATGCCCAGGCTAGACTGGGGTCTGGGGACATCTGCACCTCACCCTGCTCACTGAAGCAAATGAGCATCGCAGGTTTTTGCATTGTAACATGCAGATGATGACATGTATTTTTTTTTTTTTATAGAGACAGAGTCTCACTTTATGGCCCTTTGGTAGAGTGCCATAGCGTCACACAGCTCACAGCAACCTCTAACTCTTGGGCTTACCCGATTCTCTTGCCTCAGCCTCCCAAGCAGCTGGGACTACAGGTGCCTGCCACAACACCCGGCTATTTTTTTGTTGCAGTTTGGCCGGGGCTGGGTTTGAACCCGCCACCCTCGGCATATGGGGCCGGCGTCCTACTCACTGAGCCACAGGTGCCACCTGATGACATGTATTTTTATCCTCACCTGAAAAATCTGAGATCTGGGATTTTTTATGGGTCTCTTGAATATTCACAGGGCAGGAACTTTGGAAGAAAGTTTGAAATCCCCTTTCAAATACCCTTTGAACTTGAGGGTATTTTTCGTGTTTTGATTGTTCTTGAGACCAAGTCTCACTCTGTTGCCCTGGCTATAGTACCAAGGCATCATTGTAGTTCATAGCAACCTCAAACTCTTAGGCTCAAGCAATCCTCTTGCCTCAGCCTCCTGAGTAGCGGGGTTACAGCCGCCCACCACAACACCCGGCTATTCTTAGAGACAGGGTCTCACTCTTGCTCAGGCTGGTCTTGAATTCCTGAGCTCAGACAGTCCACCCACCTCAGCTATCCAAAGTGCTAGGATTACAGGTGTGATCTATTAGGCCTAGCTTAGAACATAAGTTTTATCCTCAGAGAGCTCAGAGTTCAAATGTTGGCTTAGTGACTACTTTTCTGAGCCTTGAATGCTTGATAGGGCAGCATGAGTTAACCTGCTCATTTTCCATAAGCTCATTGACACTCTGAAGGGAGCAACAAGCAACCATCTCCTGAGCCCTCCCTACATCTCCTATTTGACATCATAGACCCTCTTCTCTGGTTGTGCAAGGTCATAGCTATCAGGAAAGTACCAGAAAAAAAAAATTCTCTGGAAATTACCTTCCTGATAGCTTTCCCAGATGACCTATTTGTTGCTGGGGTCACTTGTGCTGCTTAATTAAGCTCTTAATAGAAACAGATTATTAATTTGCATATAAATAACTTGCCAAAAAGGAGGCAGGACTACAGTGGGACAGTCACCAGACCACATTTGTTGAGATATTAATGCAGATAAGCACTATACCAGGCTCTGTCTTAGGCACAAAGACAGCCAAGATTTTTTTAAAAAATCTTTTATTGAGAGGTTTATTGTATTACAAAAGAAATCACAAGGGCTACTTGGGAGACTGAGGCAAGAGACTCGCTTAAGCCCAAGAGTTTGAGGTTGCTGTGAGCTGTGACACTATAGCACTCTACAGAGGGTGACATAGTGAGACTCTGTCTCAAAAAAAAAAAAAAGAAAGAAATCACAAGGGGGAGGGCGGAGAAGGGTGTGTGTGAAAAACCTACCTAATGGGTACAATGAACACTATTTGCATGATGGATACACTTATGTGACTCAAGCATTATAAGAGCAATCAATGGCTAGGCACAGGGACTCATGTCTGTAATCCTAGCACTGTGGGAGGCTGAGGTGGAAGGATTGTGGCCAGGAGTTCAAGATCAGTGTGGACAATATATCAAGACCCTGTATCTACAAAAAAGTAAGAAAAATTAACTGGGCATGGTGGTGTGTGCCTGTAGTCCCAGATACTTGGGAGGCTGAGGCAGGAGGATCATTTGAGCCCAGGAGTTGGAGACCGCAGTGAACTGTGATCTCACCACTGCACTCTAGCCTGGGCCAAAGAATGAGACCTAAAATAATAAAATTAAAAATAAAGATAATGGCTGGCATTTTCAACTTTTCAACACAGGCTCCTCTAGCCAAACAACCTTCCTGCTCACCCCTGAGTAGCATTCCTGCCAAACTATGGAATTCTACGAACAAGCCAATCACATCCACTCACGGAACTGGGGGGGAACTCACCCTCTTGACACTCCAGACCCTGCCTCCCACTGCCCCTTGTTGTGTTCTCCATTCCCAAGCTCAAGCCCTCTGTGGCATCAAGTGTCCACCTCTCCTAAAGTGTATATGTGACGCCCATAAACTGTTGTGGAGTCTTCTGTCCAGAATCAGGTATCCTCTGTTTAGTTGTCACCATAACTCTAGAGCAGTGGTTCTCAACCTTCCTAATGCAGGGGCCCTTTAATACAGTTCCTATGGGTCGTGCCCCACAGGTTGAGAACCGCTGCTCTAGAGCAAGAACCCCTCCCTCACAAGCAAACTAGAGAGTAGTAATTTAAAAAGTGTTCTGGCAGGGCGCAGTAGCTCATACCTGTAATCCTAGCACTCTGGGAGGCTGAGACAAGTGGTTTGTTTGAGCTCAGTAGTTCAAGACCATCCTGAGCCAAGAGCGAGACCCTGTCTCTACTAAAAACAGAAAAATTAGCGGGGTGTTGTGGCAGGTGCTTGTAGTCCCAGCTCCTGGGGAGGCTGAGGCAAGCAGATTGCTTGGCCTGGGAGTTAGAGGTTGCTGTGAGCTACGACGATACCATGGCACTCTACGCAGGACAACAAAACGAGACTCTGTCTCAAATAATAAACACAAGTGTTCTGGTTTATCCAACTTTGGTTACACAACTCACAACTGGGTCCAGTAGTAATACCCTTACTGTTCTTTAAGCTTTCATTCACAGTTTCTTCAAGGTCCTTCCTATGGTCTGGTCCTCAAACCTTGTATTTTTTGTCTCTGCAGTCTCCTACTTCCACATGCCAAATTATCTTCTGGTCACATATCCATTGATGCATAACAAACCACCCTGGGATTTAGTAGCTTAAAACAACATTCATTTGCTCACAATATTGCTATTTTGTGGGCTCAGCAAGATCATCTCTCAGCATCAGCTTAGGATAACTTGACTGGACTGGAAGGTGGGAAGCTCAGCTGAGACCAAGGGCCTGTCCATGCAGCTGCTTGGGCTTCCTCACAGTATGGCATTTGAGTTCCAAGAGAGAAAGTGGAAACTTTCTGTTCTCTTAAAGGTCAACTCCGAAGTAGCACACCATTACTCTGCCACTGTTCTATGTCCAGGCCAGAAATGGGGGGTTAGATATAAGTCCCACACCTTGGCAGAAGGAAGTGGCATGCATGTGCAGAGAGGAGAGGAATTAGTTGGAGCCACCTTTGGAGATTAGCTACTGTACCCCTGGTTGCGCATATGAGGAAGCTAACACAGAGATGGGACTGGTGGGTCTGGTGGCAGTGGAATAATAGAAATGACAATGTTTTGAAGGATTTCCTGTGTGTCCAGTACTGTGCTTAGTGTCCTGCTGTGTAATATCAGAACAATCATACAAGGCAGAAACAATTATTATTCCTATTTTACAGACAAGAAAACCGAGGCACAAGCTGGTAGGTAACTTGCCCATAGCCACATGGCTCATAGAAAGAGTGCGCGGAGTGAAACCTGAACGGTGGGGCTCCAGAGCCCACTCTCCAAACCATCAGCAAAATCCAAAATCCAAAAAGCCCTTGCCCCTAGCTTCGGTCCTTTTTTACATGTGAATTGTTTTCCTTCAACCTCAGTTTTGACCTCCTATGACTGAAGTAGGGGTTGGCTTGCATTTACAGAAAGTAAACAGCTCTCAAATTTTCCTTTCAGTCTCTACAAAGTCAGGAGTCTTTATGGCTATTTTATAATGGTCAGAAATCTAATTTATGAAATACTGTTTTTCCCCCATCTATCGAAACATTACAGTCATTTAGGGATTTTTATCAAATCTGATTTTTTTTTTTAAAGTCTTGTTTTTCCAGCATGGCCAGGCTATTGGATTTCCTGGTGAATAGATATTTAGGTTTATTTATTTGGCTTCTCTAAGGATTGTTGCATAGGGTGGGGACTTCCTCGGGACAGGGAACAAAACGGGGAGGCTCAGGCAGGTCAGAAATGGAGGAAGAGGTGATAGGAAAATATTGGCCAAGGATAGAGGCTTGAGCACAGGGAAGCTGGGTGGCTGGTTCCAGGGGCACAACCCCTGAGGCTGGGCCCCCACAGATGGAGCGCTCCTCTCCAGGGGGTCCTGGCACATAGCACAGAGGAGTCAGGCTGGCCAAGGAAGAGAAGTGGAAACTGGTTAAAAGCCAACATCAAAATGACATTGAATCATCCTAACTTAGAAGGTACATCACAATTTTGCCAAGTGGAGTCAATATAGTCTCCTCCAGCCAGGGATTGTGGCATGCACCTGTAGTCCCAGCTCCTCAGAAACCAAGGCAGGAGTGAGCCATGAAGCTTGAGTTCAGCCTTGGCAACATAGCAAGAACCTGTTTTAAAAAAAAGTTTGTTCGTTTGTTTGTTTGTTTGTGACAGAATCTTACTTTGTTGCCTTAGGTAGAGTACTATGGCATCATAGCTCACAGAAACCTCAAAAAACTCTTGGGCTCAAGTGATCCTCTTGCTTTAGCCTCCCAAGTAGCTGGGATTATAGGCACCTGCCAAAACACTCAGCTAGTTTTTCTATCTTTAGTAGAGACAGGGTCTTGCTCCTTGCTCAGGCTGGTCTCAAACTCCTGAGCTCAAGCAATCCCCCCCACCTCAGCCTGTCAAAGTGCTAGGATTACAGGTGTGAGCCACTGCCCCCTGCCCACTAAAACATTAACATACCTATATACTCGAGTATAAGCCGACCCCCTTAACTTTACCCTAAAAACTGGGAAAACTTAGTGACTCGAGTATAAGCCGAGGTGGAAAATGCAGTAGCCACTGGTAAATCTCAAAAATAAAAATATATACCCAAAACAATTACAATAATTGAGGAATCAGTAGGTTAAATGCTTTTCAATATTTATTGCTAAAGAAAAACTGTAAAATGGTAACTTTAATAAAGTGAATAAACCATTTAAGAAAGTAAAGCATTGTAAATAAATGGTTAAAAATCCTGGATCCTTATACTCCAAAACCCCTGATTATAAGGATTCAGGGGTTCTATAAGGATCCTTATAATCAGGGGTTTTTGAGTATAAGGACTCAGGATTTTTAACCATTTATTTACAAGACTTTACTGCCTTAAATGGGGTTTTCACTTAATTAAATGTGCCATTAAATATTGTGGGTTAAATAGTTCAGTGGAATACAGTTCAGTTCAGCCGCCTACCTCTTCAGCTCAGCCGCGACTTGTGGACCACCCCCTCAAGAAGACGGCAGAAGACGACTGGAGACTACGTGCATTTGATTAGGTGCGCACGCACCGAATCAACCTATATGACCCGAGTATAAGCCGAGTTCGGGTTTTCGGCACAAATTTTCAGCACAAAAACTCGGCTTATATTCGAGTATATATGGTAACTTGCTATAACGGTGTAAGTACATTAATGATGAGTTTTGAGTAATAGGTTCTAGAGGTGTTTATAGATTGAGGAGTCCTGTGGAGAGTGGTGTGTTTTGTTGTTACTACTTTATTGAGATACAATTTACATCCTGTATAATTCACCCATTTAAAATGTATAATTTATTGCTTTTAGTGCATTCAGAGGTATTTGAAATCACCACATATTTTAAAACATTTTCGTTACCTTAAAAAGAAACCCTGAACCATTTACTTACTCCCAGGCCATAACCCTTCAGCTATAAGGCACCCACTTTCTGCCTCTATTGCTTTGTCTATTTTGTATATTTCCTTCACATTTGGAATCATAAAATGTCTTTTGCAACTGGCTTCTTTTAATCAGCATGATGTTTTCAAGGTTCATCTGTGTTGTAGCATGTTGTCTGAACTTCATTCCTTTTTATGGCCAAATATGCCATTGTATGGATATACCACATTTTGTTTAATCATCAGTTGATGGACGTTTACATTGTTTCTACCTTTTGGCTATTGCCCGTAATGCTCCTGTGAATGTTCATGGATGAGTTTTTGTATGAACATATGTTTTAATTTCTCTTAGGGAAGGAAATTCCTGGGTCCTGTGCTAATTCTGTGTTTAACTGTTACAGGAACTTCCTATACTGCTTTTTATGGCAGTTGTACTCCTGTTTATTCACACCAGCAGTGATGGTTAGGGTTTCTGAAAATAATCACTCCTTAATATATTTATGATAAATAAGTTTTTATATGTGATTTTTCTTTTTAAAGTGTAATATTACTTTATTCTTAGGGAGCTCTGTCCACAAAACTTGGTACAAAATGAGTTGCATTCTTCTTTTTCTTAAAATTAATTCATTCTGTACTCCCATCTGCCTGATTATATGGGAAATATTTAATCTCATTTATCATTGGGGCTCTTTCCACCCCCCACCCCCACCCCCCGTACTTGGATCATATAAGAATGTCATCCTGAAATGGTATCAGGAAACTAGGGGAGCACAAAGTCTTTTGTCCCTGTCTCCTATTGGTTGTCCTTGAGTGCTTGCTTTGCCCCTCATCAGTGGGTCCTGCTATCTGGTTAATTATTCTTGTTTCAGAAAATTCTATTTACAATTGTCTCCTCATTGGCCACCAACAGATTTGCATCTTAAAAACTTCTTGTCCTCCATCAGGGTGTCTTGTGTACAAAGCACCCGTTTCTGTCACCCGATTTGATATATCAGCCACCTTCTAGGGAAGCTTAAACACTTGTAGGACAACTGTTTCAGTTTCAAAGTATCCCTTTCTCTCAAAGACTTCCTTGCTTGATCATCTTGTCTTAGACCAAAATACAAGCTCTTTTCCTCTTAAAGTGTGATACTTGAGTTGTGACACCAATTAGATCTTTAGAAAAGACACCGTATATATATTTATTTATACTTATGTTGTGTGTGTGTGTATATATATATAGTTCCCTCACTTGCTAGCGTAGGGGCTAGAAAAGGATGTGCTAACACTAGCTATTTTTTCTCTTTTCTAACTTAACTGCACTGTAAGCTAGCTATGGGAATAGTGTTTTCTGTGTGTGTGTGTGTGTGTTTTTGGAGACAGAGTCTCACTTTATCGCTCTCAGTAGAGTGCTGTGGAGTCATAGCTCACAGCAACCTCCAACTCCTGGACTTCAGTGATTCTCTTGCCTCAGCCTCCTGAGTAGCTGGGACTGTAGGTGCCCACCAGAACATCCGGCTGTTTTTTTGTTGCAGTTTGACCGGGGTGGGTTTGAACCCACCACCCTCGGTATATGGGGCCAACACCCTACCCATTGAGCCACAGGTGCCGCCCTGTGTGTGTGTGTGTGTGTGTATTTTTTTTAAGAAGAGATGACTGTGGCACAAAGAGAGGCAGGTCAAAGACCATACAATTAGGAACAGAATTAGAACTGCATATTAGGTCTTTTGATGCTTCAGATTTTTTCCTGTATAATTTATCACCTTTACATGCCATCATGGTATTATTCAGTAAATTAGAAACATGTATGCACATTTTAAGAAAGGAAAAAACTGTATTGGAATTGTAGTAATATATACTGATAATGTTTGTGACCTTATATATTGTTTCTTGTATCTCTTGTAATTGCAGAAGTCAGACATGACTTGAATATTACAATTATAATGCGTTTTTTTCCTTTCTTAAAATGTGTATACATTTTATGGTACCCTCTGTATCTACTAATGTCATTGGAGCTTTACAAAATCATTTTTTAAAGCTAATCAGTTCCTGGTATCGTTAATAGAGATGTAAAAACTTGCCTGTCAGAATTTCAAGTATAGTCACAACTCAATATATGGCTTACATTGGTTTGGCCTGAAAAGGCAAGGCATCTTGAAGTGGGTCATTACAGGTTATAGATGGGTTTGAAGATTCTTTGATTTGTGATTGAATAAAGAACTGAAGCTTTTTGTCTAAAGGCTTGGGATTTTAAGATAAGAACTGTTAATCAGCTGGGCATAGTGGCTCACGCCTATAATTCTAACACTGTGGGAGGCCGAGGCAGGTGGATTGCCTGAGCTCACAGGTTCAAGACCAGCCTGAGCCAGAGCAAGACCCCATCTCTAAAAATAGCCGGGCATTGGCTTGGTGCTTGTGGTTCAAGCGGCTAAGGCACCAGCCACATATACCTGAGCTGGCGGGTTTAAATCCAGCCCGGGTCCACCAAACAACGACGGCTGCAACCAAAATATAGCCGGGCGTTGTGGCGGGCGACTGTAGTCCCAGCTACTTGGGAGGAGGAGGCAGGAGAATCGTTTGAGCCCAGGAGTTGGAGGTTGCTGTGAGCTATGATGTCATAGCACTCTATCCAGGGCAACAGCTTGAGGCTCTGTCTCCAAAAAAAAAAAAAAAAAAAAAAAATAGCTGGGCATGTGGCAGGTGCCTGTAGTCCCAGCTACATGGGAGGCTGAGGCAAGAGAATGGCTTAAGTGTTTGAGGTTACTGTGAGCTGTGATGTCACAGTACTCTACCGAGGGCAACAAAGTGAGACTCTTGTCTCCAAAACAAGAACTGTTAATCAGAGACAAGTCACCAGACGTATACTGAGACTTAAGTGATCTATTAAGTAAATTGATGACGTAGAGGTATGAGTTAAGCTTTGTCTTGTGTAGCCTTAGACCTCTTAATAAGGTAGACAGGATATGTTCAAGAAGAGAACAGGGCATTATGAGGCATGTCTGACCTCCTTTTTTATGGCCAGAAACTGAGCTTTAGGGTATTTTGGGGTCTCCTTGGCAAAGAGGTCCATTCAGTTAGCTGAGTAGCTTAAAATTTTATTTTAGTTCACAAACTCTATATTAATGACTCAGATTGCCGGGTGTGGTGGCTCATGCTTATAATCCTAGCATTTTGGGAGGCCGAGACAGGTGGATTGTCTGAGCTCGCAGGTTCAAGAACAGCCTGAGCAAGAGCTAGACCCCCATCTCTAAAAATATGTAGTCCCAGCTACTTGGAAGGCTGAAGAAGAGAATTGCCTGAGCCCAAGAATTTGAAGTTTCTGTGAGCTATAATGCCATGGCACTCTACTGAGGGCAAAAGTAAGACTCTGTCTCAAAAAAACCCCCCCAAAACAAAAAACTCAGATTGCCAATGTGAATTTCTTGCAGCTTGCAAAGGTGCAAAACTAGGTGTTGAAATGGACAGGTTTGAATTTTAAACTCAGTTCAGTAGACCCCACGAAGTGGGTCCTCTGGTTTAATGGAGATTGCAAATATGACACAATGCTCACCTAACTTAAAATTTCAGAAACAGTGTCCTACTATGTGTGAGCGTGAGTACATGTGAACTTGTGGTGGCATAACTTTCATGTCATACTTCTGGGTGACGAAAACAACTATAACTTAGACTTTACAAGTGCTAAGAGGGCTGGGCACGATGGCTTATGCCTGTAATCCTAGCACTCTAGAAGCCCGAGGTGAGTAGATGCTTGAGTTCACAGGTTCAAGACCAGCCTGAGCCAGAGCAAGACCTTGTCTCTAAAATATAGCCAGGTGTTGTGGTGGGCGCCTGTAGTCCCAGCTACTTGGGAGGCTGAGGCAAGAGAATCACTTGAGCCTAAGAGTTGAGGTTGCTGTGAGCTATGATGCCACAGTACTCTACTGAGGGTGTTTCTGACCTTTCACAGAAAGAATTAATTCATCGTAGTATTAGCTGAAGGAAAAGTAATGGAGAGTTTCCCTAATTTAGGGAAACTTTGTTACTCTTTGTGAGATTAGGAAAAATAAGAGGTTTCTGGCTGGGTACAGTGGCTCACACCTGTAATTCTAGCACTCTGGGAGGCTGAGGCAGGTAGATTACTTGAGTTCAGGAGTTCTAGACCAGCCTGAGCAAGAGGGAGACCCCACCTCTAAAACTAAACGGGCAATGTGGTGGGCAGCTGTAGTCTCAGCTACTTGGGAGGCTGAGGCAATCTTAGCTTGAGTTTGGGGTTGCTGTGAGCTATGACTTCATAGCACTCTATCCTGGGCCAACAAAGTAAGACTGTCTCAAAAAAAAAAAAAAAGAAAAAGAGAAAGGTTTCTGGACTCTGGAATTTTGCTTAGCTTGGACATATATTTCTTGTTCAAGCAGAGTTTGCATAGTTACTGACACTGGTGTCTTTCCTCTGGCAGATGGCTCAATCACAAAGGAGTAAGACAGAAGCGCCTGAATGCGTGGCTTGGGATAAAAAATGAGGATACTGATGAGTACGTTCTCTATACCTTTCTATCAGAGGGCTTTGTTCTCAGTGTAAGAGGTGGACCTTTCTTATACATGATAAATATTGGTTCTTATTGTCACTTGAGGACATTGATTTAAGAACTTTGAATGTTTTTTGAATTGACATGCCTGAAGAGTACCCTATAGGCATGTGAGTTCAGAGATTGCCTAGCCATAGGAAATCTGGATGCATAACCACTGTTATTCAGATACGCATGATGAAACAGTGAATGCTGTGCTTTCTGTGACACAGCAAGTAATGAACTTGTCACAACATGCAGCTAATTATAATTTTGCTTTATCATTTTGTGGTTTAAGATTTAGAAAAGCATTTTTTACTGTATTTTATTTTTTTTAAGTAAATTTACTACTTTTAGAGTTAAATAACCTGATTGTTAGAATAATATATTAACATTCAATTCTAGGAACTATTTTATCAATGAGGAAGATGAAAACCTGCCCCATTATGACGAGAAAACCTGGTTTGTTGAGGATATCAATCGAGTACAAGCAGAGGATTTGCTTTATGGGAAACCTGATGGTGCATTCCTAATTCGTGAGAGTAGCAAGAAAGGATGCTATGCTTGCTCTGTGGTGTAAGTCTTCTCTGGGGCTATGGGCTTTTGAAATCTTCTGCATTGATTACTATAAAATCACCCCCTCATAAAATTTAGATGAAATTAGTACTTTAGTAATGAGAACCTATGTCTTGGAATATTAATATTTGTGTTTTTTTGTTTTGTTTTGTTTTTTGAGACAGAGTCTCACTTTGTCATCCTTGGTAATCTTAGCTCATAGCAACCTCAAACTCTTGGGCTCAAGTGATCCTCTTGCCTCCACCTCCCAAGTAGCTGGTACTACAGGTGCCCACCACGCCTAGCTATTTTTTGGTTGTAGTTGTCATTGTTGTCTGGCAGGCCCAGGCTGGGTTTGAGCCCACCAGCTCTGGTGTATATGGCTGGTGCATTAGCTGCTGAGCTACTGGTGACAAGCCCTGGTTTTTTTTTTTTTTTTTTTTTCTTGGAGATGGAGTCTGACTTGGTCACCCTTGGTAGAGTGCTGTGGTGTCTTAGCTCACAGCAACCTCAAACTCTTGGGTTTAAGTGATTATCTTGCCTCAGCCTCCCAAGTAGGTGGGACTATAGGTACCTGCCACAATGCCTGGCTATTTTTTTAAAGACTCATTCTGGCTCAGGCTGGTCTGGAGCCTGTGAGCTCAGGTAAGCCACCTGCCTCAGCCTCCCAAATGCTGGAATTATAGGGGTAAGCCACCTTGCCTGGCTACCTGGCTGTTTTTCTTAGACACAGGGCCTCACTCTTGCTCAGGCTGGTCTTGAACTCCTGAGCTCAGACATTCCACCAGTCTCGGCCTCCCAGAGTGCTAGGATTATAGGCGTGAGCCACCGCACCAGGCCTGGAACATTAATATTTATACAAAGAAAATAGTTGCATGAGAAAGGATATCTGAAATTATCTTGGGGTTTTAATTTACATAGTAAGCAGATTAGACCCTGCATTATTGCTCTTGGATTTTAGGTATTGGTGAAAAGTCATGTGAGATCTTGAATTGAAAATAATCGTTTAATCTTACTAGTCTTCAGTATGCCTAGCTTCATCGCCAATGTCAATTCAGGGAAGGCTTGATTAGAACTATTTTACTTCTTTATTTCAAAAGAAAAACTCTATTTAAATAAATTTTAAAATTGGCTTGGTGCCTGTTGCAGTGGTTAGGGCGCCGGCCATATACACTGGGGCTGGCAGGTTTGAACCTGGCCCAGGCCTGCTGAAAACAATGACAGCTGCAACAACAAAAAAAATAGCTGGGCGTTGTGGGTGCCTGTAGTCCCAGCTACTTGGGAGGCTGAGGCAAGAGAATTGCTTAAGCCCAAAAGTTTGAGGTTGCTGTGAGCTATGATGCCACGCCACTGTACTAAGGGTGACATACATAGTGAGACTCTGTGCCAAAAAAAAAAAATAATAATAATAAATAAATAAATAAATAAATTTTAAAATTAAATGGCATTCTTGGCCGGGCGCAGTGGCTCACGCCTGTAATCCTAGCACTTGGGAGGCTGAGGCAGGTGGATTGCCTAAGCTCCGGAGTTAAAGACCAGTCTGAGCAAAAGTGAGACCCCATCTCTAAAAATTACCAGGTATTCTGGTGGGTGCCTGTAGTACCAGCTACTTAGGAGGCTGAGGCAAGAGAATCACTTGAGCCTAAGTATTTGAGGTTGCTGTGAGCTGTGATGTCACGGCACTATACCAAGGGCAACAAAGTGAGACTCAGTCTCAAAAATAAAAATAAATGGTATTCTTCTTTTTTGAGACAGAACCTTGTTCTTTTGCCGTGGGAGAGTGCTATGGCATGATCGTAGCTCACAGCAATCTCAAATCATTGGCTCAAGTGATTCTCCTGTCTTAGCCTCCCAAGTAGCTGGGACTATGGGTACCTGCCATAGTATCCGCCTGCCTAATTTAGTAGAGATAGAGTCTCACTCTTGCTTAGTCTGGTCTCAAACTCCTGAACTCAAGGGAGTCTCCCACCTCAGCCTTTTTCACAGCATTAAGATTACAGGTGTGAGCTACCATGCCTGGCAAAAAAAAAAATTTTTTTTTTTTTGCAGTTTTTGGTTGGGGCTGAGTTTGAACCTGCCATTCCCGGTGTTTGGGGCTGGTGCTCTACTCCTTTGAGCCACAGGCGCCGCCCCTGGCCAAAATTTTAAAATAGTGTTCTGTTGAGGTTGTGATAGAAAATATGGATGGGTTTCCTTAAGATGACTTTTTTGAGCAAAGCCTGTTTGCTTTTTAATGGAAAGTGAAATTCAGGGGATAACTAACCAGTCCTCAGTCAGATTTTACCTGAGTGTTCAGTATATTCCTAAAGAAGGCAGACATCTCCATTGGCAAAGACCACATTTAGAAAAGAAGTGTGATGGTGCCTGATACAAATCCTGGCTGTATTGCTTACTAGCAGTGTAACCTGAGGTAAATTACTTAACCATTCTTTGCACAGTTTCCTTATCTGTGAAATAAGAATAATAATGTATAGTTCATGGTTTTTGTGAGGATTAAATGAGTTAATATATGTAACGTAATATCCTTTTAACAGTGATGGCATGTAGTAAGTAAATGTTCCTACTAATGTTATTATGATAATGATGCTGCTTGGTAGACACAGCAGAAGACAAAGATGACAAAGTGATTCTGCCCTCAAAGAGGGTAAACTGCCGAAGCTAGATAAAAGGCATTCATATTAAGAGAGTCCGCAGTGTTCACAGGATCATCTTGCCTTCAGTGGTCCACTTCTGTCATCGAGTCAGTGTTTGAATTTAAATTTACAAAGCCCACATTTTCCTGCTGCACCAGGTTTTCTTCATTTCACTACTATCCAGTATGAATAGAATCACTGTGAAATAGGTATCATTGGTAGGCTGTACACATGCAGAAGTGTTAATTCTAGTGGAGAAAGAGAGGGCTGGGAGGTTTTGTGGAAAAGGAATTTATTTGAGCTGGATGTTGAAAGTATGAATGGGATGGGTGGCGCCTGTGGCTCAAAGGAGTATGGCACTGGCCCCATATGCCAAAACTGCAAAAAAAAAAAAAAAAGAGAAAAAAGAAAGTATGAATAGGATGTCTTATGGGGAGAAATAGGTTATTTGAGTGAATATGACAAGAAAGGATGGTTCTTGCAAGATTTGGGATCTTTGGGTGGCGCCTGCAGTTCACTGAGTAGGGCACTGGCCCGTATACCGAGGGTCGCGGGTTCGAACCCAGCCCTGGCCAAACTGCAACAAGAAATAGCCGGGTGTTGTGGCAGGCGCCTGTAGTCCCAGCTACTCGGGAGGTAGAGGCAAGAGAATCACTTGAGCCCAAGAGTTGGAGGTTGCTGTGAGCTGCGATGCCACAGCTCTCTACCAAGGGTGATAAAGTGAGACTCTGTCTCTTAAAAAAAAAAAAAGATTTGGGATCTTTTAAAAATAATAAAAAGAAGAAAGTTAGTAAGCACAGTCCCTTTTATCCAGGTCATTGGGTGGCAGCCTATAAGTTAAGGATGTGTTTGGAGGTGCTGCCAGCAAAGCTCATCTCTGGAAAATCAAGAAGCAGCTTCAATCTTGGGGAACTATATTCTTGCTCTCTTTCCTTTAGCAACAGACTTGACCAGACTCAAGTGCACAACAGTGTGAATTTCCCTTGCTATAAAAACTAACTGCAGTCATACTTCATATTGAAATTCATATTGACGATGATTGGTAGCAAGAGGACTGGCATCACAAAGAATTCTACTTTTTTGCCAGCCACTCTTGCTCTAGAAAGCCTGCCAACAGTGATCTCCCAGTGTACTTAGGACATTTGCCGAAGTAAGGATCTATACAAGTTCAGTTTTTTAGGACTTTTCATAGCAAAATTAAAATCATGTACTCAGGTATAGATCTCTCATTTATGCTTCCATTTTAATTTGTTAGTTACATCACAGAGATGCCTAAGAAGTTGTTAATCTCCAGGACCTTCTCAGGCTAAGTATGCTTGCAGCAATGCATATATCCCACTGGGCTGGGGAGTTAGGTAGTAACATTGTATTCTTTATTATTGTTGCCTTTTGGAATATAAGAAATTTGATTAGGGATAGACAAAGATCAACAAGGAAATAGAAGACTTGGATGATACTATAAAACAAGCAGATCTAACAAACAGATGTCTGTAGAACACTCCACCCAACAATAGCAGAATATACATTATCAAATGTACATGAACCCACTTAATGAATAGTAAATATATTTTCTCTTCCTTAACAATTTTTCAAAACATTTTCTTTTCTCTAGCTTACTTTGTTATAAGAATACTGTATATATAACAAACAAAAACGTGTTAATCAACTCTTTATGTTGTTGGTAAGGTTCTAGTCAACAGTAAGTAGTTAAGTCTTTAGGGAATTAAAAGTTATGTGTGGATTAGACTGCAGGGGGTCAGTGCCCCAGCTTCTGTGGACAGATTCCTGGAGGCTGCCCAAACTGATTCAAGAAGAAATAAAGAATCTGAATAGAATTATGTAATAAGTAAATAAATTGAATTACGATTATGATTATGATTTTTTTTTAGAGACAGAGTTTCACTTTATCTCCTACAATAGAGTGTCGTGGTGTCACACAGCTCACAGCAACCTCCAACTCCTGGACTTAGGCGATTCCCTTGCCTCAGCCTCCCAAGTGGCTGGGACTATAGGTGCCTGCCACAACGCCTGGCTATTTTTTTGTTAGTTTGGCCAGGGCTGGGTTTGAACCCACCACCCTTGGTATATGGGGCCAGGGCCCTGCCCACTGAGCCACAGGCGCTGCCCCTATTATTTATTTATTTTTTCAGACAGAGTCTTACTATGTCTCCCTCGGTAGAGTGCCATGGCATCACAGCTCCCAGCAACCTCAAACTCTTAGACTTAAGCAATTCTCTTGACTCAGCCTCCCAAGTAGCTGGGACTATAGGTGCCTGCCATAACACCTGGCTAATTTTTTGTTGTTGTAGTTGTTATTGTTGTTTAGCAGGCCCAGACCAGGTTTGAACCTGCCAGCCCTGGTGCATGTGGCCGGCACTCTAACCACTGAGCTATGGGTGCCGAGCCAAGAAATTGAATTATTAATCAAAAACTTTTCCATAAGGAAAAGCTTAGGCTCAGGTGGCTTCACTGAGAAATTCTTCCAAACGTTAAAAAAAAATAACACCAATCCTTTAATCCTTCAACTCTTCCCGAAAATAGAAGGGTAGAGAATACAGTCCAAATCATTAAATGATGGCAATATTACCCTGATGCCAAGAGCAGACAAATACATCACAAGAAAATTATTTGCCTTATGAATGTAGACATAAAAACTTCAGTTGCTTATAAAAAGTATTCATAGGCTAGGCATGGTGGCTTACACCTCTAATCCTAGCACTCTGGAGGCTGAGGCAGGTGGATTGACTGAGCTCATGGGTTGGAGACCAGCCTGAGCTAGAGTGAGACCCATGTCTCTACAAATAGCTGGGTGTTGTGGCGGGTGCCTGTAGTCTCAGCTACTTGGGAGGCTGAGGCAAGAGAATCACTTGAGTCCAAGAGTTTGAGGTTGCTGTGAGCTGTGATGCCACGGTACAGTACCAAGGGCGACAAAGTAAAATTCTGTCTCCGAGAAAAAAAAAAGAAAGTATTCATTTAAGGAATGGAAGGATAGTTCAACATAGAATAATCAATTAATGTTACAATGTGCTTTCATAGAATAAAGGACAAAAATCACATGATTATCTTAATAGAAACACATAAAAGCATTTGACAGAATCTAATCTTTTCATGTTAAAGAACACTCAACACAAACTAGGTATAAGAGGGAGCTTCTCAACCTCATAAAGGACGTCATTGTAAACCCCACAGCTAATATTATACTTAATGATGAAAGACTGCATGCTTTCCCCTAAGATCCAGAAGAAGACAAGAATGTCTGCTCTAACCCATCTGTTTATCTTTGTGCAGAAGCTTCTAGTCAGAAATTAGGCAAGAAAAAGAAGAAAAGAGTAGAAAGGAAGTAGTAAACTTTTAGAGATAATAAGTTCTGCAAGATTGCAGGTTACAATATACAAAAGTGAATTTCTATTTGCTAGTAATGAGCAATCCAAAAATGAAATGAAGAATATACAGGCATACCACCCTGAACATGCCTGATCTCAGATGATCTTGGGAGCTAAGCAGGGTCATGCCTGGTTACTACTTGGATGGGGAGACCGCCTGAGAATATAAGGTGCTGTAGGCTTAAAAATCAAAAAACAAGCAAAAAACCCCCAAACCCCCAATTGTACCAAAAAAAATGAAGACATACCATTTACAATAGTATCAAAATAATAAAATATCTAGAAACAAATGAACTATTAATTGGTCAGAAAATGACTGCTGGGGTGGTGCCTGTGGCTCAAAGGAGTAGGGCGCCAGCCCCATATGCCGGAGGTGGTGGGTTCAAACTCAGCCCCGCCCAAAAACTGCAAAAAAAGAAAATGACTACTAAAAACCCCAAAACAAATACAAAGAAAGTATTAAGAGTTGTACAGTGAAATTACAAAACATCATTGAAGGAAATTAAAGATCTAAGTAAGTGAAAAGAGCCAGGCACTGTGGCTCCACCTGTAATGCTAGCACTTTGGGAGGCTGAGGAAAGATCACAGGATTGCTTGAACTCAGGAGTTTTGAGACCAGCCTGAGCAAGGCTTTATCTCTGCTAAAAACAGAAAAACCAGACGGGCGTGGTGTCGTGGGCCTTCAGTCCCAGCTACTCTGGAGGCTGAGGCAGGAGGGTCCCTTCAGCATAGGAGTTTGAGGTAGGTTCAGTAAGCTATGATGCTGCCACTGCACTCTAGCCCAGGCAGCAGAACAAGACTCTGTCTCCAGAAAAAAAGAAAGAGAAAGAAAGGAAGGAAAGAGAGAAAAGAGAGGAGAGGGGAGGAGAGGGAAAGGAAAGGAAGAAAGAAAAAAACAAAAAGGAAGTGAAAAAACATTCTGGGGCAGCACCTGTGGCTCAGTGAATGAGGTGCTGGCTCCATATACCCAGGGTGGCAGGTTCAAACCTGGCCCCAGCCAAACTGCAACAAAATAGTAGCCGGGTGTTGTGGTGGCAAGCTATAGTCCCAGCTACTCGGGAGGCTGAGGCCAGAGAATTGCCTAAGCCCAGGAGTTGGAGGTTGCTGTGAGCTGTGATGCCATTGACACTCTACTGAGGGCGATAAAATGGGAATCTGTCTCTTAAAAAAAAAAAAAAAAAATTCTGTGTCTGTGAATCAGAAGAATTAGTATTGTTAAGAAGGTAATACTTCCTAAATTGATTAAATTAAATTGAGCAATTAATTTAGATACAGTCTTGTCAGAATCCCAGCTGGATATTTGCAGATATTCATGAGATAACTCTAAAATTCATAAGAAAATGCAAGGGACCCAGAATGCCCACAGTAACTTGAAAAAATAGAAAAAAGTTGGAGTACTTAAACCTCTTTATTTTATTTAATTAATTAATTTATTTATTTAGAGACAAAGTCTCACTTTATTGCCCTCCATAGAGTGCTGTGATGTCACAGCTCACAACAACCTCCAACTCCTGGGCTTAGGCAATTCTCTAGCCTCAGCCTCCCGAGTAGCTGGGACTACAGATGCCCACCACAACACCTGGCTAATTTTTTGTTGCAGTTTGGCCAGGGCCTGGTTCAAAACCCCCACCTTCGGTATATGGGGTCGGTGCCCTGTCCACTGAGTCACAGGCGCTGCCCAAATCTCTTGATTTTTAAACTTAATACAAGGCATATAGTAATCAAGACTGACATAAGGAAAGACCATAGGTCACTGAATAGAATTGAGCCTTAAGAAATAAAACTTACTGGCTGGGCATGGGGGCTGATGCCTATAATCCTAGTACTCTGGGAGGCTGAGGTGGGTGGATTGCCTGAGCTCAGGAGTTTGAGACCAGCCAGAGCCAGAGTGAGACCCTGTCTCTTCTAAAAATAGGAGAATTAGCTGGTGTTGTGGCAGCCTGGCTCACTAGGAGGCTGAGACAAGAGGATTGCTTAAGCCCAAGAGTTTGAGGTTGCTGTGAGCTGACACCATGACACTGTACCCAGGGTGAAAGACTGAGACTCTGTCTCAAAAAAAAAAGAAATCCTACATTTATGTTGTTTTTAACATATCTATATCTGTGGCCACTTTTATAGGAGGTGGGAGAGACAGTTTTACAAGCTTTGATTGAAAGAACATTTCTGTTCTTTTGTCGTTCTCAGACTCTGGGTGTCGAGTGTTAACCTGCCTTAACGTTTTTCTTCTGTCCTGTGTCATTGCAGTGCCGATGGGGAAGTGAAGCACTGTGTGATCTACAGCACTGCTCGGGGCTATGGCTTTGCAGAGCCCTACAACCTGTACAGCTCACTGAAAGAGCTGGTGCTCCATTATCAGCAGACCTCCCTGGTTCAGCACAACGACTCCCTGAACGTCAGGCTTGCCTACCCTGTCTATGCACAGATGCCCTCACTTTGCAGATAAAGAGGAAGTGGGAAGAGAGGTGGCTCTCTAGCCTTTTATCCTACAGTTTTTATTAGACTATGATGAGGGCATTCTTTATATGTAGACTGCTTGTTTTGCACAAGAAGTGATTCTGTGAATGTGATGTGGAGAGGCCACAAGCCGCTGGCCTAGATGGGGGCATTAGGGGCCTGGGGTTCTTTGGGACTCAGCTGTGCCGCTGCAGTGACTTACTAAGCTGGAAGGAGATGTTTTTTGGAAAGTCTATTTCATTGGGGTTTTTGTTTTGTTTAGCCAGGCACCCTCAACAGAACATACTAGGCTTGGTGGGGGCTGGGGTGGAAGCTGTATTTGGAAGCCTTTGAAGAGTACATGTCCTCTTTGGTCCTTTGATGCTGAGAACGCAGTGGGGGCATGGCTCTGCTGAGAGTTCTGTTTTGCTCTGGCAGTCTCTCTTCCTCCTCCTCACCCCCAAAAGAGGCTGTGTAGATTCTGTAGTAGAAGGGGAATTGGTGGGTGAAAAAGACAACCAAAGTAAATAGGGAGGCTTGAGATTTCATTTAAAGAATCTAAAGCAAGGTGGTTAAAAAAAACTTCAGGTGAAGGTACTTTATTTTACTAACATAATTTAGGTTTCAGCATCTCACTTCCTCCCTTTGAAGAAGCATTAGGTTCAGAAACCAACAAAACAATGTTTGTTGCCAGACTAAGGTCTGATGGGAGAAGACGGCACTAGTCGCTGAATGTACACTTCTGTACCAAAACTTGAAAATAAAAACAAAACTAGAGTTTGTGAGTTTTAGTAGACACTAAAATTGTTCAGTGTAAACCCTTCTGTCTGTCCTTGTCTCTCAGAGATGAGGAATAGCATTCTTTTTGTGGGGATGGTGAGCTTTGAATCATAAATTGAAGTTGGTGCTTGTGTGGTATTTCTTTAGCTTCAAGAATGATGTGTTGTTTGAAACCTTTGTAACTTGTTTGTATGAGTAAAGAAAAGGTGCAATCCAGTGCTTTTAGATGGCTTGATAAACCAAATAATGATCTAGAACAACATTCTTAATTTGTGCTTCCCCAAGTTTAAAGGCCCTGCAGAAACAGTAAACAGGATTTAATTTCCTTTCATCTCCCCTTCCTTTTCTGGGTAGGGTTTAGGGAGCCATAGGTGGCTAAAGAGGGGAGTCAGACTGTGGTCAGGGACCTCAGTAAATCACAGACCCTGGTGTCCAAGGTGAGGGTCTACCACACTATACATATGCTACCACACAGTGGTTTCTGGAGCTTCTGCAGGGAGAAAAGATGGCTTACAGAGTTAGACTGTTAGCAGAAGCCATCTGCAAGCTTTTCTCTTTGCCTTTGTTTGTGATCCTGGCATTAAAGCAATGTGCACAGTCTGCCCTCATGCTCCAGTGGCCTTGGTTTTAGGCCAGGAATCTTCTGCTCCATGTGGTTTAAGCCTTCCAGCTGAATGAAGCTAGCCAAATGGAATGGGGGGGGCATCTACTCCTGCCTCCATTATGCCCCACACCCATCAGTCAACACTCATTTGACAAAGTCCAGCTGCCTCTGAGCCAATCCTGGGACCATGATAGACTCCGAGTGAGTCAGCTCTTTGAGCCCAAAGCTATGCACTAAGACATCCTGGCTGAGCTAGAGAAGCCAGTGCCTGGGTCTTGGTTCATATGGCTTACAGTTAGGAAAGCTCTAGTTTTAGAGGTAAAAGAAAAATATTACTTTCCCTGATCACTTAACCTGGGTGAGGTTCTAAAATATAGACCATTATATAGATACAGACAAAAAAAAAAAAAAAAATTTGGGAAAACCTCCAGTTACTAGTCATAAGGATAGGAAGGAGAGTGACTATTTTTGGCATTTCCTTGGTTTTGTTGCAGTTTCAAGATTGGGTGGATAGAGACAAATGAACCCTCCCCCTCCCCAAATGTTGTGGTTTTGACTTAAGTCCTTGGCTAATAGCCAGCTCATCCCTTCTCTAAACTGCGAGTAATCTTACTGAAAGTTTTCCTGGATAATGGCAGGCTGATTGCTGCTAGGAACACCTGGATTGGTGTTGAACCTCCTTAAGCAGGTGGATGGTCAAGATTAGGTGCAAGGTGCTCTTCTATTTGGTACTAAAATTTTAGTGTGTTTTGAATGTCTGTTTTAAAATAAACCAGTTGGGTAGATAGGTACATG
This sequence comes from Loris lydekkerianus, assembly GCA_963574355.1. NCBI lineage: Eukaryota > Metazoa > Chordata > Mammalia > Primates > Lorisidae > Loris > Loris lydekkerianus. Next base: position 49,180 of record CAUYPK010031444.1, on the reverse strand, counting down.
CTTGTATTGTTGAACAATGTGCCTGCTCATTTGGGCAGACATGGAGGCCTTGTGGAGGCCTGGCAGTGCAGGGACAGAGCAAGCACCAGTTATCTACACTTGGGCTAGCTTATGGAGAAGGGCTGCTTTTTTTTCAGTGTTATGTTCCTTCACTTTAATTTCTTTTCTGTTTTTCATTCTTGAATTCATTGCTTTGTGGGATCCAAGACTTGGGTATCACTTGAGAAGTTGGAAAGTATCTTTCATGCAGTTGCCATATGACCTGCTTGATCCTGAGTCAATGTAGATGGCATAGGGACCAGTCCACTATCCACCATGCCTGGTGTGTGTGCAGGGTTCGTAGGCTTCTCCTTTACTTCATGGTTTGGGAATAGGTTGTGGCCTCCTTCATGAGTGTAGCTCTGTGTCCTTTCCCATCATCTGAGCTCTGGAACTGTCTCTCTTGGCATCTTAACTGTAGTCTTACAGAGAAAGGGTAAAGAGAGACCAAAACCAGAAGCTAGCCAGCAACATAAAAGCAGCTTGGGGATGTTTAGACACAGGTCCTATGCTCTTTTCCAGTTAGAACTTTCATCACAGAACAATGCCACCTGTCTATAGATGTCAAACCTTGGCGATGGTTCCAGCCAGGATAGGCTACCTATGTCCCTACCACTGATCTGGCCAACACTTCACCCCTCCCTTTCCAACCTTGAAGGGATCTCCGATCTTGGACCTCATGTGCTCAGAAGCTTTGAGAGCCAGTGTGGTATCTTCCATGAGTCTCCTCTTCTTGCTGCAAGGAACCAGCCCATGTATTGTCTTGAACCAAGAGTTGCATCTGGGCAATTCCTGGTTTCTAAGGTCGTCCCTGTTGCCAGTTAAGACCCTAGAGTAGGCCTCTGTGAGGCTTCAATGGCCTCAGAAACCAGAGGGTCCTTGTGGCCCTCTGCTGCCAGCTGCTCAGCCTTGCTTTAGCTCTAGCCACTTTGTGACACCTTGTTTCCTTACAAATTCCAGCATGTGACTTTGGTGCCCTGTTGTTACTTGTGAAAAACCTATTCTTCTGTTGTCTTTGATGTAGTCAAAAAAATACATGTAGTTTACGTAAAATATTTGATTCACAAGGAAGCCAACTGTATGTCTTGTGTTGGGGCAGTTAATAATGTAGTTCCTAGGCCACTTTTGCAAATTGTTCTTGTCACCAGATGTGTTTGGACATTGCTGTGCAGTTGTGGGGGAGGGTGGGGGGGGAGATGAGGGAGATACTTTTTGGTCTTTTTGTTTTTAACCTTCTCCAAGAGGGGATAGTCTGGCCAACTTGCTCCAGTAATGCAATAAAGATATTGCAATAAAGCAGCTTTCTGTCTTCATGCTATGGAGGGGTGGGCTGGGGCAAAGTTGGGGGTCAAGAGAAAAGAGGACTGGGGTGTTGAAAAGTCCTCAACTTCAAAATCTCCTCTGTAAGCACCAAAAGACCAGTCCTGGGGGAAGGAGGACCTGGGACCACTGGAGGCTCTCTCACAGAATCAGCCCTGACAGGCATGACACCAGAGTCCTGCCTACCTGACACAGAGAGACTCAGATACTGACTCTGAGAAAATTAAATCTGAGAGCCATTTCCTCCCCACCCTACCACCCCCTCCTGACTAATAAGCCCTGCGTATTTGTTTTCTTCACATACGTCTGGCCCAGAATTGTTTCCACATTCTATCTTAGGTAAGAGGAAATGGACTTAGAGTTTGTGTTATTGTTGCTTCAGACCCTTGTCATCTCCTGCCAAGACACTTTGCTGAGGTTCCTATATGCTGGGAACATAATCAGCAAACTTGACAATTTCATTGCACAGGACATTGCAGCTCTCAGCCATGTCTCAGCCCCCCCCCCCCCCCCAGGAGTGCTGAATTACGGGTAAGCAGATAAGTAGGGGGTCTGTTGCTCTAAATGACCTTGCCTATGTTCTTCCTCCTCACTGTAGTTTAGCTACACAGCACCTCCAAGGCTAATGGTAAGAACTATAATGATTTCTAATCCCAAGAGTTGTTCCCACTTCTGTGTTTAGGATGCTTTCATTTCTGTCTCCTGGCCAGGCCTTTCTTCTGAACTCTGCCTGCCAGCGGGGTGTTCCACAGCCACAGGCACTTCAGACTTGCTTACTGCACAGAGAAAACATGATTGGCTATGAATTCTTTTATCTTCCTACCAATCACGTCTACAAAGTAGCCTGTATCTATATAACTATTCTCCGTACCACCTCCGCATGTACTTTGGGATCTGTTTTCTCTCATCTAATCGCACAGTTGTTCCCTCTGAACTGGATCATCCTCATTGACATTTAAACATGGTTGTCTCATTCTACTTCTGTAATACCTGCCTTTTCCTTGTCTTCTTTTTTTTGTCTCTTTTCTTCATTTCCCCACCTCCTTGCTTCTCAAGACTGGTCCCACCACTATTTGAAATTGTTGTCCTTGATGTCTTCAGTAACCATCACTGCTGACTATATTACAGTTCAGTCATCTAGTTTTCTTCTGACATCTCTGTAACTTTTTAAGTCTCCTGGACTCCTCCACCTGCCTTCTCACTTTTGCTATTTTACCTATCCATGAGTATACTCACCATCTCCAGGCCAATTCCAGAATTGGTTCTCCTGCCCAGACTCACTGGAAGACGTGTCGTTCAGCATATTGAAAACACTGAATGCAGGGTCACCACTTAGCCCTGGTTCTCTCTCACTATTTCTTATTTGAGTGGATGGACATAGAATTCATCTGGTTATGTGAATCAGAAATGTAGATGTAGTTGTCATCTTTGATAGCTCTCTGCTTCCTATCTACCTTAAGTTCTTCACCAACCTGTATTTTACCTTCTAAGTATAAATTAGCACATAACTTCAAAATCATCTTTAATCTTAATACTGGAAGGGCTGGCTCCCTTTCCACTCTTGTCACCTTCAAATCCGTTCTCACAGCAACTGTTCATCTTCTCAAAATACAAATCTGAACCTACATTATAAAACTTACAATTGCTTATTAGGGTGCTTTTTTTTTTTTTTGAGACAGAGTCTCAAGCTGTTGCCCTGGGTAGAGTGCCCGTGGCATCACAGCTCACAGCAACCTCCAACTCCTAGGCTCAAGTGATCCTCTTGCCTCAGTTTTTTTGTTTTAGTAGAGACGGGGGTCTCGCTTTTGCTCAGGCTGGTCTCGAACTTTGGAGCTCAAGCAATCCACCCGCCTCGGCCTCCCAGAGTGCTAGGATTACAGGCATGAGCCATCCCATCCGGCCTATGGTGAATTCTTAAAATAGTCTTGACTTTCTAGGATTCAGGATCTCATCCGTCACTCCACCTTTTTTCCTTTCCCTGGCTCCATCCCTTCGGCTAGTGCCAGTATCTGAGATCTTCTTCCCTTCTCATTCTGTTCATGTTCCCTGGATAAACCTTCTTTCCTATGGTTTTATTTACTTTATTATTGTTTTTTTATTGAGACAAGAGTCTCACTTCATCTCCCTCCATAGAGTGCTGTGCCGTCACAGCTCACAGCAACCTCAAACTTGGGCTTAAACAATTCTCTTGCCTCTGCCTTCCAAGTAGCTGGGACTACAGGCGCCCACCACAATGCCCAGGCTATTTTTTGGTTGCAGTTGTCGTTGTTGTTTAGCAGGCCGGCCGGGCTCAAACCCACCAGGCTCTGTGTAAGTGGCTGGTGCCCTACTCATTGAGCTACAGGTGCTGAGCCTATTTACTGAATTTTCATGATGGCTCCCAAATCTACATATCCAGCTTCCCCCCCTTTATCTCCTCCATTCTTTTCCTGACTGGGGTTATCACCTCATTGTTGCCTTTCCACTTACATCATTCTCTCTAGTGTACTGCTCTCCATTCTGGCCTTCCTACATTGCAGCCAGATGGTGAGAAAAAGCCATTTTCTTTTCTTTTCTTCTTTTTTTTTTTTTGCAGTTTTTGACGGTCTGGGTTTGAACCCACCACCTCTGGCATATGGGGCCAGCGCCCTATTACTTTGAACCACAGACGCCCACCAGAGTGATTTTTCTAAAACATAAATCTGATACTATCACTTCCCTAAAGCTACCTTCTACAAACTCCTCACACCCCCTCAGGATAATCCAGCAGTTTCTCTAGAGGGGGCACTACTGTTGACGTTTGAGGCAGTTGTCCTAGTAAGTAGAGGTTGCTTAAGCTTCTCTGCGCTCACTCCTCCCATCTTCATTTCCAAACCCCTCCTTCACAGGAGGGCGGTTCCCATGAAAAGATGCAAGATCCATTTCTCCCCACTCCCTTCACTTATCCAATGATGCTTTTGGCCAGATCCTGACATACTCATGTTATACATGGGCACTTACCCCCGTCAGCAATCCTTCAATCTTCCAGACAGCCACCAACTGTGACCATCTCCCCAGTGCCCAGGGTCTGCTGTCAATGAAAGACTGAACAAAGGAAAACGTGAAATCAAGATGGGCCAGCTGAGGGGCCAAGTATCCCCTCAGGTAGGCTCTGCCACCGTGGGTAGAGCACGCCCTCTGGTGGCTCCAGCCTCTCCCGTGGTGCAGGTTGAGCTGCATAGTACATGAGGAACGTCAGGCCTCCACACCTCTTCTTCAGACCTCTGCGTTGGATCGTGTAGCAATGGCGCCGCCTCATGGAAGCACTCCTAACCCTGGCAGTCTAAGCCCCACTCCCTGTGCTGTGATGCCAACCTCTTGACTCCTCCAACACCCTGCTCCCATGTGTTTTCCCTGCCCTTCCGTGCTATCCACCAAGTGAAGTTCTCATTGAGGGCTCCACCCAGCCCTCTGCTGCTGTGGTCTACCTGACGACACCCTAGGAAGGACTCACTGGCTACAAACACAAAGAACTTACTGTTATTTTCTGCTTTTATCTTACCTGACCTCCCTTCCATTTTAAAACTCCTTTTGGATTTTACAACTCTCTTCTGGCTACTGCTTTTAAGTCTTCTTTCTTTGCTTTAAATATTAGTACTCCTGAATTTATGACAGATTGATGGCTTTCATGTTTATCTAGATTTTGCTCCTGAGTTCCAGATCGGTGCACCCAATTAATTACCTTCTGAATATCCTGTATGTATTAAGTTAAGGATATTCTTAACTTAAATACATCCAAAGTTAAACCCTTCACCTCCTACCACCTCTTCTCTTTACTCACTGGTTGAGGCACTCCAAGACAAGGGACACACGTGGGTTCTAGAGTCAAGAGAAACCTAGGTCCCAACCCCATCTCTGCCTAAGCTGTATTGCCATGGGCATTAAAGCTGGAGTTCCTCCATCTATAAAGTAGGCATCCTGGAAGACTCATTTCCACTTGGAACTCTTTTGGGTTCCTGTAATATACAGGTATACTGTGAATGCTGTACTCTGTCTGGACGTTCTTGCTAAGCCAACTCCTACACGTTCACAGCCAGCAAACTACTATCTACCACCCAGTCTTCGCATCTTGAGCTCAGACGTTGTGGTCTTCAGGAAGTCAAGCAGGGTCCTGCAGCTGTCCCTGAGGGTGGACTGTTTTATTCACCAGTGTATTCCCAGCAGCAAAACAGGACCTAGTAATGTGTGTGTTGACTGAAGGAAAGAAGCAAGCGAAAGACATAAACATGGTTTCTAGAATCATGTATTACACAGGTCTGAGTGCAAGAAATGGCCAACAGCCACTATGTTTGTTTCAAAACCTCATCTGGCACCAATGTCAAGTCCTGATGCTTTTGATGGCCCCCAGGTTCTCGGTCCCTCCAGAGCAGGGTGAGCCCAGACTCCTGGGTGAGGAGACGGCCTCTGCAGAGAATGTCCTGCCTTCTGTCACCTGAGGCGTCAGGCACCTTGGTGATGCTCAGGACTGGACCCTCCTTCTCTCTCTGTGCACACTCAGGTTCCCAAAGCCACCCTTGGCTGGGAACCCCACAAGGAGTATGGGCCAGTCCAGGGGCACTGGGTGGCTGTGTCTTCCCCTCCTGTCCGGGAGACAGGTTCTTAGGGTGGACTAGAGCTGTGGTTTCCAGATCCTGGAGGTTGACTGGCCCACCTGCCACTGTCGCCTTTCTACTTGGGGAGGCCCTGTCTGGGCCCTCAGTGAGGAAGTTCCAGGACCACATGCCCGGCTTCCCAGATGCGGAGGGGGCAACAGTGCAACTGGTGGGGGTTAGTCCTGAAGAGCTGGAACAAAGTGCTGTTAGTGCCTGGGTATGGAGGTGCTGGGCCTTCCAGCAGCCTTCAGGGGGGTTGTGATCTGTGGATCCAGACCTACCCAGGCTGGGGACTGGTGAGCAGCAGCTGGCAGTCTCTTCAAAGGCTTCTGAGCTCCCAAGCCTCCTCTGGGGACCACTGGGACCTTCCATTCTGGGAAGCCCCAGTGTGACCCCAGTCAGTAGGCCTGAGATCGCTGGGCCCAGGCTCCTAGGGTCTCTGGGTAAGAAGGTGTCCTCTTCCCCACCCTCTCCTTCTCCTCTAGGGGGTAGATTCTGGCCCATGGCTGAGTTAGGCGCCAAGCTTGGCTCTGGCATGCCCTGGCTGTTCTCAGGCCCCTCATCAGCATCATCCTCCGAGGAGTCTACCTCACGGATAGCTTCTTGCTTCTGCAGTGACTCCCGTCGTTCAGCTCGGTCCTGCCGCAGGGTGCCTAGGGCCCGTGGAGGGGCAGGCTGCAGCACCCCCTTCCCTGGCAAAGCTCCCTTTCCAGATGGCACACCCCTGGTCCCAACTACCTCCAGAGGGCTGACTTCCCTGGGAGGCAGTTCCTTCTTTAACTCACAGTGGGGCAGGTCAAGGCTGTGCTTGCGAGAAGAAACTAGCTTCTTCTCAGCAGCAGCCAGTGCAGCTGCCAGTTTCTCAGCTGACTGCACCCTCTTCAGTAGTGGTGAGCGGGGTGGCTCTGCACTCTTGGGCCGTGAGAGTTGCCTGCCTAGGGGAGGTGACAAGTGAAGCTTGGTGGGAAAGGCGTGGGCTCCATGCCCAGACAGGGGTGATGGGGAACGCTGAGGTGAAGCTGCAGGTGGTGGTGGTGAAGTGGTGTGGGCCAGTGGTGACAGTGGGATGCTGCCTGCTGACTTGCGCCGTGGAGAGCGGTACTGGCGTTGAAGCTTGGGTGCCAGACCATGTAAAGAGCTGGGTCGTGTATGCCCAGAGCCGGCTGGGGAGCTGGGCACGCTGGAGCTGGGCGAGCTGCTCTGTGATGAATTCCCTCCCACTTGGTACAGACAGACAGACAGACAAAGGCAGAGCAGTGTTAGCTGTTAGAAGCAACTAAGGGGCAAGGCAGAGCTTAGCCCTGTGATGTCCTAGAATTGTCCACCCCCTTCCTCTTATCAATTTCTTCCCAAGACTGCTGCATCTTTCAGGGGGTGGGCTAAATGAGAGATTCAGAAAGTAGGGCCTGGGAGAAGCAAGGAGGGCCCAGGCACTCTTCTATCTCCCAGGCATCATCTCTAATCTGCAGGGAGCCCTTCGTACCTGAATGTATAGCATCGGGGGTTACCCGGTAGCCCTGAGTGGGAGACCGGGGAGAAAGGCTGTGGCTGTGTGTGGGAGAGCCTGGCCCGCTCTCCCCTGATGACAAGGAACGGTTAAGGGAAGAGAGACTGCGGCTCGTGTGGAGCAGAGACGCCTGCTTGGTGATCTTCCGGAACAGGGAGCCCCTTTTTCTGCTGCAGAGATCAGAATTAAGGCTGAATGGGTATGTAGTACACAGCACATACTGTGCCTAGGGCCAAGGCACCCAGTGCACACTAGCATCTTTGTGGTTAAGAGAAGACCCTCTGGACTAATTCCAGCTCACCTTTCTTGCCCATCCTTGGCCCGGCTCCGCTTGCTCCTTCGGGCCATCTTGGCTTTGTAGCTGCCCTTCCGAGCTGGCCCCACTTTAATGGATGTGTTCTCCAGGGGAGTTGTTGAAATGGCCACCTTGTTTCCACTCTGGGGAGCAGAGCATGAGGCCTGTGCTGAGGCGGTGCCCCTCCCTTTGCCCCTGCCCCTAGCCCTGGGCATGGCTCTACGACAGCCCCAACCCCTGCACCAAGCCACATGAATCACAGACCTGTTTTCCTGCCTTACAGATTAGGAAATTGCTCCCACTGGAGTCCCTAAGTGGTGTGGGGATGGGAAGATAGAGAAGAGGCTCACCTGTCCTCTCCAGCCCTACCCACAGCTCAGAAGGATCCCTGGGCCTGATGGGTGTGGGCACTGCTTTGTGGAGAAAGGCATGCCAATGTCACACCAATTCTGTGTGTGCTGGCATCAATCCTCATTGCCAGCTACACGTGTGTCCAGCTCTCTCCCACTCCCCTCTGGCTAGTCACAGACTCACAAAGCTGAGTCACTGCAGGCTCACAGCAGGCAGCACATCCAGCACTAACCTTCAGAATCAGCTCGACCACTTCCGTGTGCACTAGCCCGTGCACAGGCTCCCCATTGACATGGGTGATGAGGTCACCCTGACGAAGCCCCGCCTCGCTGGCTGGACCACCGTCCTCCACGTGCTGCCTCAGGAAGAGAACAGTCCTCACTCTGGAGCCTGAGCATGAAGAGTGGGTCCTGGTTCTGCTCACTAAGCTGTGACCCCCCCCATCCCCACTCACCACCACCCTTTGACCCCTTAGCAGGGACAGATGGGCTCCGCTAAGGGGAAGGTGGCAGAGTGACGAAGATGGGAGACCAAAGACCTGGATGGGGGACATACCCACACCATGTGGTGTACAGTATAGACATCAGAATCACCCATGTAGACACGGATGGCCCGCAGGGTGAAGCCGTATTTCTTGCCAGCTCGGTGGATGGTGATAGGAGGCCTCAAGCTACCAAGAGCTGGCAAGAAGTCCCTGCTTGGAGAAGAGTCGCGGGATGATGGGTTGGACGACTGGGAATGTGGGGACATGGGACTAGCCAATGGAGAGCAGGTGTGGTGTTCTGAAAAAAGAAAAGCTAGGACTTAGTGGGCCAGAGGCCCTGTCCTAGCCCCCTGTCCAGTCTGTTGACCTCAGCACAGTTCTAGTCATAGACAGAACCTGAGCCCAAGTGCATCTTCCTCATAGCCCCTGACCCACAGCCCCTTTCTCAAACCCTGGGTAGGGGAGTAGGTAGAGGTGACAGAAATGACAGCTAGCATTTATGTTGTTTCAAGGACTAATATAAGCTTGTCAGACATATTTAAACATCACAATTATCAGATAAGCTAGCCACCGTTTTGTTTGTGTGTGTGTGTATGACAATCTCACTCTGTTGCCCAGGCTAGAGTGCCATGGCATTAGCCTAGCTCACAGCAACCTTAAAGTCCTGAGCTCAAATGATCCTCCAGCTCAGTCTCCCAGGTTGCCGGGACTAGAGGCATGTCCACCATGTCTGGCTACTTTTTTCTATTTTTGGTAGAGATGGGGTCTCCCTCTTGCTCAGGTTGGTCTGAGCTCAAAGGATTCTCCTGCTTTGGCCTCTCAAAATGCTAGGATTACAGGTGTGTCACCATACCTGGCCTAGCCACTACTGATAGCCACATTCAAGAAGAAACACGAGGCTTAGAGGGGATTAAGCAACTTGCTCAATGTCGATAGCCATTTAGTAATGGAGCCATAATTTGAACATGAGCTCTCTGCCTCAAAGCCTGTATGGTGCTCTCCTGCTTCATGGCACACACACAGCCCTAGATACCAATGCACGCTTTTTAGAAGACTTCCAGTTTTTAATAAAAGGTCATGCAGTGATAGTCTCTCTCAGATACCTACTCCTTAACACAGATACACACATGTAGACCTGTCTGTGCAGACCCCTGCTGTGGGCCCACAGAGATCCCAGCTCCCCAGGGGCCTCACCTGAGGGGATGAGGAGGGAGAGGGCTGTAGCTGAGGCAGACTTGATCACTTTGTTGACAGGACGAGTGCTGCGCTTATCTGTAGAGTCCCCAGAGAGCAGCCGGTGACGAGCCCTACGTACAGCCAGGTCACTGATGGCCTTGGCTGTGGCTCCCTCAGCCAGCTGTGGGGTCCCACGGCCTCGGGTCTCCATAGCTGTGGGCCCAAGTGAGCAGTGAGACCCACTGTGTAGCTGAACCTCCCTCCCTGCAGTATCCTCTATCCTTTGGCCACACCTGGACTGGAACCACTGAACTGGCCGACAGGTTCCTCATCAGGCTTCAGCCGCTGCTCCACTGGCCGCTCAGGGAAAAACCCAGATACCCCCTCTCCAGATGAGGGTGTCAGGAGCCATATACCCTCCTGCTGCTGCCTCCTGGGGGTACTGTTGGCCTCCTCGGGGAACCGAGGCACATCCATAAGACCTGAGCAACGGCGCCGCACTGTCATTGGAGGGCTTGAGTCACTCTCCGTGTGGGACGACTCAGACACCGACAGCCGCTTCCGTAATCTATGAGACGCAGGCCAGGGGTGAGATGGCGCAGGTGGTTTCACTCCTCCTGCCCAGGCTTCTTTAGGAGCACACAGCCCATAAGAAGAGAACTTTCCTCCTCACACATTCCTCTAGGAGCCACCCATATGAATACCCCTTGACTGCCACCAGCGCTCCTCCCAGAATCTGAATCTCTCCCATGGTCTGTGACAACTGAGGGACAGCTGTGTTGACCACCCTGGGTGCACTCAGGGTGCTCACATCTCAGGGGAGCCAATCACCCAGCCCCGGTCTCGGCCCTTAAGTCCTGCCAGGCCATCAGAGCGGTCCTCCTTCTCCTCGCTCAGGCTGCGCTTGGTGGGGGGTGGTGTCCGGCGCTCCTCCAGCAGAGAGAGCCGCTCCATGCTGCTGTACACCTGCAGGCACAGGAGGTGTGGTGGGGGTGGGCTTTGACAATCACCTGTGGTAGAAAGTATCTCTGGTTCCTGCAATCCAGGAATTTATTTATTTTGAAACAGTATCATTTTGTCACCCTCGGTAGAGTGCTGTGGCGTCACAGCTCACAGCAACCTCAAACCCTTGGGCTGAAGCAATTCTCTTCTCTCAGCCTTCCGAGTAGCTGGGACTACAGGCATTTGGTACAATGCCCGGCTATTTTTTAGAGACGGGGTCTTACTCTGGTTCAGGCTCGCCTGGAACTCCTGAGCTCAAGCAAATCCACTCCCAGAGTGCTGGGATCACAGGTGTGAACCACTGTGCCCACCCTAACCCAGGAATTAACCAGCTCCCCCCTTTCCCCCACGTGTCTGTTGAATACTTGGGGCAGCAGTTATTCTGCTGGTCTGACAGGGCCTTGCTCTGGCATCTCATGCTGGGGGCTGGAGTGGTTCTAGAAGCACTTGCTAACTGCAGCCCCAGCCCTCTGCTCCTCTATTTCTAGAGGTGGCCCCATCACTAACTCCTGAGCCTCCCCCAAGTGTGCCCCTTGCTGTGTCCTCTTCTCCCAATTTTCCAGCCTGTTCTGCCCCATCTGGGCCTCCTCAGTCGCACCTTGCTAAACCTGGGTGAGCAGGAAGAGAACTGGCGGATCTCCAGGCAGCCGTCCTCACTCACTTCTTCCTCATCCTCTGAGTCCACATGATGGTATCGCTCTGAGCGGGCTGGGCCAGACACAAGGACAGTCTCCTTCAGAGCCTTTATTAGTGGCCTCCTTATGACCCTATCAGACCTTAGCAGAGCACTGAGAAATTGCTCCCAATGCCAAGTTCAGTGTGCACAGGTGTTTCTAGGTGAACAGGTAGGACCCATACTCCACCTTTCCCCACTGATGGCCTTACTGTCAAAGTAGCTAGTGTCATCTTCTGACTCCAGCTGAGGAATAAATTCAGCCTTCTGGCGGAGGAGTCCTGTCCAGTCTAGGCCCGTAAAGAATGGGTGCTGCTTCACCTCACAGGCACTGCCTGTGGACGGGGAGGGCAAAGGGAAGGGGGTGGGATGAGCTGTGTGGAGTTCAGCTCAGGAAGTCAAGTAAGAAACCAGATCTCAGATCTCAAGCAGCTATGCCCAGAGGCCTCAGCTTAGCTACCCTTCCTTCTCTGCTATAGGGAGCAGGGCAGAGTTCAGGATCCGGAGGGGCTACCCACACCTGATACCCACACTTCCAGGGTACATTGGCTCAGCCTTCCTTCTCCTTTTTCCCAGTGGTGAAAAAGGTTAGTGAGGCCTCTCCTACCTGTGCCCAGCCTCTCCAGAGGGTTCTGGTGGAGAAGCTTGGAGGTGAGGTCCTGGGCTTCTGGGGGCAGTGCGTCATCACCCTCAGGCCACACAATCTCATCTGAAGTCATCAGAGGTGGGAGAGAAAGAAGAAATTGGGGGCAGAGTGGGGAGATGTAGAAGAGAGTCCAAGGTTAATGCAAGGAAGGGAAGCATAAAAAAGGGGTCCTTAAAAGGCTTGATGAAACCCAGTCCTTCAGTTCTACAGGTCCCTTGACCATGGCTTGATCTTTGATCCAAGGTGGTCATTATAAAGCACTGACTTCCCCTGTCCAGAAGACCCAGTTCACCTTGCCTTAATGATCTACCAGAGGTCCTCAAACTTTTTAAACAGGGAGCCAGTTCACTGTCCCTCAGACCGTTGGAGGGCCGGACTATAGTTTAAAAAAAACTATGAACAAATTCCTATGCACACTGCACATATCTTATTTTGAAGTAAAAAAACAAAATGGGAACAAATACAATCACACCGCCTCATGTGGCCCGCGGGCCGCAGTTTGAGGACACCTGACACACACACACACACACACACACACACAAACTCACACTCCTGGGCTATGCACACACATATAAATTCAGAACTGGAACCCGTAAGTCTCGCGGGTACATGCATAAATCCTATTGGCAGATTCAGACTCTGTCTTCCCACTGGGCCAGGTGACGGTACCTACCACTGATCACTTGCCCAAAGAGCTCCTCCGGAGTGTCTCCAAAGAAAGGGACACAACCCACCAGGAACTCGTACAGGATTATGCCCATGGCCCACCAGTCCACTGGCTTTCCATAGCCCTGCCGCAGGATCACTTCAGGGGCAATGTACTCCGGGGTCCCGCACACCTGGGCACAGAGAAGCCAGGCTGGTACAGCGCACTGAAAAGCTGAGGCAGCTTCCTGGCATGATGACTGGAAGGGGGTGGTCCCCCTCTGGAGTAGAACAGTCTCTGAATGAAACTCAGCTCACCTAAGTTAAAAGACTAAATCAACAGGAGCCCCAGGGAACCAGACTTGGAACTGTTGGTGGGATATTTCCTAATTAACCAAAACATCTAATTCTAGCCTGGAACCACCACTCCCTGACCTCTGGCATCTGGTCCCATGACAGGGACTTGTGAACATTTACAAGCTGAAAAGGCAAATCAGGGAACATCCAGAGGCTACTCTTAGGAAACTGGGCCATAGCCCAGTGGGAATTTGGAGCTGTGTTCCAAGAACTGGCCACAGGAGAGCTGTGTCCTTGACTCAGCAGGGAGGTTTAGGACTGATCTTATATGAAACTCTATGAGAGTTAACAGTTACATGACCTATTTTCTTCAAACCCTAAAGAGGAAGATGACTCTGAATTCTACAGCCATATGAATTCATGGCCCATCCTATTCCCCCAGTGTGGTACCACTCTCAATGCCTCCCTGGAACCAAAAAGTGGAAAAGATGGAAGCTCCCAGTCTTAACATTTAGCTATAAGGTAAACACGTGGCCCCAACATCTTACTCTAAAATTTAACCCTCAAGGCCTCAACTATCATTCCTCACCTGCTTATCCAGGAACTCCCGGGCATCCTTTTCAATGTGACCCTCATACAAGTTTGTCGTCAGACTCATGAGGCCAATTTTAGAAAGTCCAAAGTCAGTGAGCTTGATGTGCCCCATGGATGTTATTAGGAGGCTGGCCAGAGGGGAAAAAAAATTAGGTAGTTATTTTCTGGTTGTTTGAGAGTGCTGATTTTAGCATATGCTAAATTCCTCCACTCAGGCTTCTATGGAGGAGGTTCTGGGGGACATAAGCAAGGTGGCTTCAGCAGGGAGACAGGCTACTGTGGGAATAGAAATAGCTTTGTCTTTCTGGGTGCTGCCTTCTGCATAAGCACTTAGCCTGCCTTTGGCCCAGCCCCATTTCTGTCTCCTGCCCTAACTGCATTCTGTATTAGGGGCAGGCATCAGTCAGCCAAGGAATGGACTTTCTTCTATGCAGCTAAGATCAGCCTCACCCTGTGTCTGCTCTTCTGGCCATTCCTAGTCCCCTCTCCTTTTAGTGGGTAACAATGCTCCTATTTCAGGGAGGGGGTGCACATAATTTGTTCCATGTGCAAAGTCTTAGAGGAAGTTTGGTTGGGAGAAAGTAGAAATAAGATCCCTTTCCACACTCTCTCTGAGCCATTTCACTTTGTGCGGAAGGCTTCACCTGCCACCTCTTTATTACAATGATTCCCCATCAGGAGCTCTGGCCCTGACTTCCTTCATGAGCTCTATGCCTATCCAACTGCCCAGGTGTCTTACAGGCACCACAAAAGCAACCTGGTCAAAACAAAGTCATGCTTCCCAAATGGCTCTTCTTCATCTTCAGGGAAATTTAAGTAGTAGAATCAAACTCACTGAGGTAAAACAGCAGAAGAGCGGCTCTTTGAACTCAGGTCTAATGTCAAAGCCACTTTCTACCACCCTGCGCCAGTCTCAAGCTGGATATCTGGAAGACTTTCTCTTCCCCTGTTTTCCTTTCCATCCTCATTCAACCTTACCTTCTTTCCTTTCTCCTGCCACTCCCCCCTTCTCCACCCTGACTCTCTCTGGCCTGATTTACTACAGTGGTCCCCTTGCCTTGTTCCACTGGCAGAAGGTTATTTCTAAATCTAAACCAAAATCTGAGGATGCCATTTCATCACACTTTTAAGGTAACAGGACCTTCATAGTCCCTTTAAAATAAAACCCAAACATAACAAAGGGCCCTTGAAGAGTCCCTGCCTAACTTTCTAGCCTTTTCTCTCACTACTCTCTGACATACTCACTAAGCAGTGGCCACACTGTGCCATGTTAGATCCTGAGTGGGTAATGTCCTGATTTGTAGCTTTAGAAAGCTCCCCCCTCCCACCTTTTTCTGCCTAATACCCGTGAAGACATAGTTTAAATGCATATGATGCTTTCATGTCACTGTAGACTTATGATGTGATGCTCTTACCAGACTTTGTGGCAATGGTATTGTACCTGGGGTGGTCAGGGAGCTAAAGTAAGAGGCCTACTTGGACACACACAGAGGCATCGTTTCCCAGCAGGCATTCTGGGATAGATTTGAACGTACTGTGTTTGCCTCCATTTATCTAGAGGCCCAAGAGGGAGACCCTGGACAAGGATCCAGATCATGGGCATACTTGTCAGGCTTGAGGTCACGGTGCACGATGCCATAGTTGTGTAAGTACTCCAGGGCCAGCACAGTTTCCGCAAAGTACAGACGCACCATGTCCACAGGCAGGGCCCCAATGTTCTTCAGCAGAGTGGCACAGTCTCCCCCTGCAACAAACCCAGGCCACCATGAGGAAAGGATCCAGTTTTCGCTGTAGCCAGTCCCCAGCCTTGTAGGCTCTGAGGTTCCAAAGGAGGGAGTTTCAGGGTCTCTAGCACCACAGAATACCCTGGTGCTACAGACCCTGATTCTATTCCTTCTGCTGCTGGCATGGGTGGGAGGTAAGGTATAGAGAGGGTTAAAAATTTAGGTGAATCTGCCAATGGCTGACAAGCCATTATTCAGGCCAGAGAGGGAAGGAACCCAAGCTTCTATGTTTATAAGCTGACTTCTGGGGATAGGACTCAGTCGTTTTAGGATGGAAATACTATGTACTGTAAACACACCTCGCTGAGGCTTTAGTATTTATTTATTTCCTTCCTAATGGCTTTCCTTTCCTTTCTGAGTAAAGTGACACTATAAACTCCCAACATATACCCATTAAATTGAAAGAGCTGAAAAAAAAAAAAAAAAAAGAGCTGTTTTGTTCAGTTTCTACTTCAGATTTAGACAAAATAATTTTAGAAGCTGTACACACAATGAAAAGGGGAGAGGGTGGGTCACTGGCAAGGCTGCTGCCCCTCTCCAGAGCTACGGCCCGTTATTGCTCTTTCACTCCATGCCCAGAGCATCCTGTGTGGTATTAAGGGGTATCCCTTACACAAGCTGTCAGCCAGGGAAATAGCTTTCCTTTCTTCTGAGGGACCAGATATAATCCTTCCAGCACTGAACCCTGGGTTCTGGTCTGTCCTTTGTTCCTGCATGATGTCAGCAGCAGAGGGTGTGCAGGCTTTAGGGTGTTAGACTCCACAGCTGCTGGCCTGCTACCCCCTCCCTGAGTGCCTCTCATCACACCTGACCTGGGCAGCCTCATGCCAGAGGGAGGTAGCTTTCTGCCCACAGCAGCCAAAGGGTCTCTAAGATCCTGGGGCAGAGGGTGCCAAAGAGGGCTTAGGGAGTTAGGCCCTGAAACTTCTCCCCACACATAGCTGCTGGGCTGTTTGGGGCTAAGACTCAGACTGCGCCTTAGCCTCCAGGCTAGGCCATCTTTCCCCAGTACCTTCAACATACTCCATCACCATGCACAGGTGACGCTTGGTCTCAAAGGAGCAGAACATGCTGACCACAAAGGGGTTCTCAGCAAAAGTCAGAATGTCACGCTCCACGAAGGCCTGCTGGATCTGGTTCCGTAGGATCAGGTTCTGCTTGTTGATCTTCTTCATGGCAAAGCGCTGTCGTGTGGACTTGTGCCTCACCAGGAACACAGCTCTGGGAAACACAGCCCATTCCAGCCCCCGTGGCCCCTCAGCACCCAAGCTGTGCTCTCTATCACCCAAAATGTCTTCTCTCACACCTTTATTAATGCACAGAACAGGGGAGCAGGGGCGTGCATATTAATGAGAAGGATTCTGAGACCCTTGGCCCATAGAGCTCTTCAATTTCCTGATAGACAAAATCCTGAAGACAGAGCTCAATGCTTCTCCAGGGCTCAGGGAAAAGTGGGGTGCTAGGAAGAGGAAAAAAGCTAGGGAGAGGTGGAGAGTTAGGGAAAGGAGAACGTGGGAGAGGTGGGGTGGGAATCTTCCTTGGAAAAGTAAAAAAGCTCTGATATCAGAAGAAACTAAACTTTTGCCCGTTCAGGAAGCTTCAGGGAGGCAGAGTCTACACCAGACATTTGCTCCCCAGGCTGGCATCATACACTCTCACATGGAAGAGACTAAAGGTTGAATCCACTTCCGTCCCAGCCATACTCTGACCCCTGCCTTTACCCATAGGCGCCATTGCTGATGAGCTTAATGGTTTCAAAGTCCTCTTCAGATGGTGTCTTTTTCGATGGAAGAGATGCCCCACGGCCCTGGAGGAGACGGGTGAAGGCAAGCCACAGGCATGCTTCTCAGAGCCCACATACTTGGGGAAGCTGTGGCCTCAGCACCACCTCAACTCTTAGCCCAGCTCATTCTTCCTCAGCAGGAGAATGACTTCTCAGAGTTTACAGCCGCCAACTCTCCTATCCCTCCTTCAGACAGTCTCTTAAAAGAAATTCATAGCCCTTTGCTTGGGATAAGGCAGGAGCTCAGGGTCTTTACCTCAACTGAATCATCTGTCTCTGGAGTGTCAGGACTGTCGTAGCTGCTCAACTGGGCCATTTCTAGAAACAAAACACAAGGGAAAAGCGTGTGTGGCAATTTCAGGCATTTCAGCAACCTTCAGATCATGCAGGGCAGACATTAATGCTTTCTGAAATCAGCCTGGGATGCAAATCCAGATTTACGGCTCTGTACTCAATGGAGTTGCAGCTTTTGGATCAGAAAACAAGCCAAATACCATTGCTACTCCTATTTCTAGAACTCAAGTGAAATTCACAAGGTCTGGCAAATTCTATGAACTTGGGACATGTCCTGGAAAACAATACCTAAAGCTGGGTTACTAGTCCCTATCCTGCTGGCCAAGACTCTTCATTGGCTGGGGCTGGGAAGCAGGGGAGACAGGAGCAGGACACCTGCAGACCAGGCATGGGGAAGCCCAAGGTTCACACAGGAGCGCTGAGTTGGATCACCACAAAGACATGGTAGGATTTGCAAGGTGGCCAGCGAGAAAGGTAAGTACGTAGAGGAGGCAACCATTTTTGTAAATGTGACTGTGGTCCTTTGTTGGTAACCCACTTTTGATCTGAGGCTCTAAATGCAACCCAGTTGGGCCCAAGGCAACCCAGATTGGAATATACTGGGCAGATATGAATAGTAATTCAAGGAAAGGCCCTTTTATCACAGGGTGTCTCCTATGGTTCTGCAGTCCTGTAATATCCATGTCCAAGCTAAGCTTCTTTTGCAAGGTGCTGTTAGAGCTTGCTGGCAGCCACCAGGGAGCATGCTCACCCTCTAGGGGGTCCCGTGTGAGGCCCAGTTGGCTAATGATGTAGCGGGGAATGTCACATTTAATCCCTTGTCCCTCTTTGGCATGGCCTTCAGCTGCTTCTAATAGGTGGTAGAACTCTTCAGGGTCAAATTCCTGTACCAGGGGAGAGAGGGAGTCGGTGGTGAGAGATACAAGTAAAGGCTACTGGCCTCTTTGGCTTTATAGCATATAGCAGAGATGAACAAGGAAATTTTCTTTCTCTGATGGGACCCCCACCCCAGAATACCCAGAAGCAACACTATTTAGGGATCATGGGAATGGGGACAAAGCTGTCTTACAGGTCACCTCCAGATTAGACATCCTAAGCATATGCTGTCCTCCCAACAATAAGGACCAGAGCTTTCAGTTTCAAGACAACTCAACCTATTCACCTGGTTCCAAGCCTTCCATCAGCCTGATGGCACTGGCAGGTGTGTTTAGAGGCCCAATTCAGAGCAGTCCTGGCACACATTCAATTACAGTTCATAAGAGCTTCGGTTCACAGCCCTACTGGTGCATGCATACCTTCAAATATTTACTAAGCACCTCCTGAGTGCTAGGGGTTGGAGATCCAATGTTGAACAAGGCACAGTCCTTGCGCCTGCACATAATAATGAGGGTCTCATTTACTGAGTGCCTACTAAGTGTCACAACCTAGGTGAAATCCTCCGGGCAATTCCTTGACCTCAGTGAGGAAATCAAGGCTCACAGGAATGCATTGACTTGTCCATGGTCACAGAAGTGGGAAGGAACAGAAAACTAGTACTTAAACCCAGGCCTGACTTCAAGCCCCTGCTTAGCCATGGACTTCATGTTCTTTAGGGAGAAGCTCTCTACTCAGTCACAACTCAGCCTCCACTCTGATCCTCGCTTTCATCCCTTCTGTTTCATTATTCTGGAGAACTATACCACTACCTATCTGGATATAATCTAAGCCATTTCAACCTCTTCATCTTCCTTAGCCCCCAGCTGGTCAGAATGTCTACTTTAGAAATAGCTCTCTAATTTACCTGCTCCTCTCTGTTCTCCTACCATTGTCCTGGTTCTGGCTACCCCATCTCTCATGAATTGCTTTATGTGCCTCTGGACTTAAATCCCTGGCTTACCCTGCTCTTCCAATTCACTATCCATGTTGCAGCCAAAGTAATCTTTCTGAGAAATCGGTCTGATGGAATATTTATTCATTTTATTATTATTGTTAATTTTTGAGATAGAGTCTCACTATGTTGCCCTCAGTAGAGTGCAACCTCCAACTCCTGGGCTCAAGCAATTCTCTTGCCTCAGCCTCCCAAGTAGCTGGGACTACAGGTGCCTGCCACAACGCCTGGCCATTTTTTAGTTGTAGTTGTTGCAGTTGTCATTGTTTAGTAGACCTGGGCTGGGTTCGAACCCACGTGCCTCAGTGTAGGTGGCTGGTGCCCTAACCACTCAGCGGTGGGCGCCGAGCCTCTGATGAAATATTTAACCAGAAAGACATGGGAACCAAATATTGACAGATGCAACGAAATGTATGAATCTCCAAAAGCATGCAGAATGAAAAAGCCAGAACATACTCTATGGTTTCCTTTACATGAATCTGTATAAAATGCACACTTATCCATGGTGAAAGAAAGCAGGTAAACGGTTTCCTGGGAGCAGGAGGAAAGGAATGAACACAAAAGGCAAAAGGGAACTTTCTGACACGACAGAAATATTCTTTATCTTGACTGGGACAGTGATCACACAAGCACATAACTATTAAAACTCAAAATACTGTATACTCAAAAGGATATATTTTGTTTATTAACAATCAAGTTGGTTTTAAAAAAAGTGAATCTGACCATGTCACAACTTTCTGATGACTCCCAGTGACCATAAGGATAGCAAAAAACTCCTAAGCCAAGAGCCCAACCCCTTCTGTGATCTTAGCATGGCCAACCTTCCAGTTGGTCCCTCTCCACTTCTTCTCTTTTTTTTAAATTAAATCACAGCCGCATACATTAATGTAATCATGGAGTGCAATGTGCTGGTTTTATACACAATTTGAAACATTTTCATTGAACTGGTTAACAAAGCCTTCACCACATCCTCACCACTTCTTTAAACATAACCCCCTACTCTACTGAATGCTGTTTCCCATATCCCTTACCTGGCAAACTTACACTCATCCTTCACGTAATGAATAAGCCTCACACTCTCTTTGTTTATTCTAAGGAGGACTAAAGCACTCCCTTTACCAGGTTCCTTCTGCACCTTGAAATGACCTCAGTTGCACTTCTTGCCATATTATAATTATTACTTACCCATCCTCATGACTTACATAGCCTAACTCCATTAAAGAGGAAGCACTGTGAGATCAGGGACTCCATTCATGTCTGCACCTCCAACATGAAGTAGGTACTCAGAAAAGTGTAGCTGAATGATTAAATGAAGGACTCAACGTACCCAAATTAACCTGACTTGTGCTCCTCTGCTCCTTGCCTCCAAGGTCTTCCCTGATCTGGAGCCTGCTCAGCGTGGGGTGGGCCAAACTAATACTGCCACCTACCATACCCCTCAGGACCATCTGTTTGTTCTTGCAGGACCACAGAACCCTTGCTTAGTCCCCAGTGCTTATAAATCATATATATATATATATATTTTTTTTTTTTAGAGACAGACTCTCACTGGGCCGCCCTCGGGTAGAGTGCCATGACATCACACGGCTCACAGCAACCACAGCAACCTCTAACTCTTGGGCTTATGCGATTCTCTCGCCTCAGCCTTCCGAGCAGCTTGGACTACGGGCGCCCGCCATAACACCCGACTATTTTTTTGTTGTAGTTTGGCCAGGGCTGGGTTTGAACCCGCCACCCTCGGCATACGGGGCTGGTGCCCTACTCACTGAGCCACAGGCGCCACCCTATAAATCATATTTAAATAAGGATCTCAGCAACAGAAATGGCAGTGGGTAACACCAAAATTTTGTTGTCAAGAAGAAAATTCCTTTCCAGTCCCTCTCTGAATTGCCCCACCTAATCTTCCCAGTCTACTCACCAGGCATTCCAGGAGCCGAGCTGGGCGGGCAATGACAATCATCAGTTTTTTCACCAGCTGCATCACAAAAGCCACCTCTGAACTCTCAGAGCGCTCATGAGCCTACAGAGAAAACAAAGGTCACTCAAAAGCAATCTATTGGCCCAAGGTGGCTGGGCTAAGCAGGACCCGACTGGGTAGAGCTGATGACCAAGAGAAAAAATTTGGTAGTACAGGGAGCACTGGCAAAGCCAAGAACTCAGAGAAGACTCATCAGCTGTTGAGAGGTACAAGATGCTCATTAGGAACCTTTTGAGCTTTAGAATACTGCATGACATCAAGGAATGTCACACAGATACACAGCTTTATCTGCTTCTCCATCCAGTAAGCTGCACTCACCCTCTATACCCCAGGTAAAGGGGCTACTCTCAAAGAAGCCTTCACTGAGACTCACTTTATACCCCAGACAGATTATAAGAAATACAAAGACCTCAAAGCCGCGGGAGTGATATGACTAGACAGGGATGTCAGAAAGATCACTCTGACTGCAGTGCAAAGGCTGCCCTAAAGAGAGGAAGGAGAAGAGCAAAAAACCCCCAAATTGCCATAATTCAGAGCAAAGGCCTAAGTCAAGGCAGTAAGCACAGAGACAAGTGGGCAGACTTCGGCTACTGCCGCGGCAGGTAATGGAGCAGACCTGAGGGGTGAAAGCAGCAGGAACAGAAGGAAACTGCAACTTCGGTCTTAGGGAACGTTCAGTGAATAGACGTCTAAAGAACTATAAGAAAACATGCCTCTCAGGTGAGGACAGGTAAGGGATGTGTTGCATTTGTTACAGAGAAGGGCAGCTAGGCAGAAAACCCAAGTTCAGTGCTGGACTTGCAGAGTTTGAGGTATCTACATTAGAAACTTTCTTGGGTATCTGCTTGGCCCAGGGAGCCTTTCTCTTTTTTTAGGACTGCTCTGGTTTTTTTTTTTTTGCACAGTTTTTGGCCAGGGATTGGTGGGTTTGAACCCACCACCTCCAGTATATGGGGCTGGCACCCTACTCCTTGAGCCACAGGTGCCGCCCAGGACTGCTCTGGTTTTTTAGAACCCACGTTTGTGTGGTATGGCTGTACTTTCTCTCCCAACTCCAACAGCTGAGCAATGTGGGTTACTTTCCTAGGAATTTAAAAATGGAGAGACAACTGTTAATATCAGTGTGGCAGAACTATATATGGACCATGAAAGGGATGGTCATATCTGCCACACAGACAGAGAAAAAGCTGCGCAGAAAAAACAAAGCCAAGGAAAGGAGAATGCACACTTCCCAGGTTCCCCATAGCTCTGGTTTCCAGAGGCCTTGCTGCATGTGTATTCCAATCTTCAATTCTCTAAGACCCACTTTTTCCCCCTATTAGTGCTTCAACTACTCCACATGCGATTTCTATCACCTGCAGCCAAAGAGCAGGACCCTACGGGAAAACTAGTGGATGAGTCCAGCAAGCAGCTGGGTGTGCCGATCTGGAGCTCAGAACAGCTCGAAGGGCAGCCACATGTGGGAGTCCTCAGCAACGATGACAACCAAAGCCACAGGAGCAGAGGAAGCTCATCGGGGAGAATATCGAGAAAGAAAAGAAGAAAAGAGACATTCGGGATTGTGCCCCACAGAACACCAGCATTCAAGAGACAACACAAGCACGCGAGAGGAAAACACAATTACAGGCTGTAATCCTAGCACTTGGGAGGCTGAGGTGGCTGGATTGCCTGAGCTTACAGGTTTGAGACAAGCCTGAGCCAGAGTGAGACCTCTAAAAATTGCTGGGCACTGTGGTGGGTGCCTGTACCCCACACTAAGTCCCTGCTACTAGGGAGGATGAAGCAAGGGGTTTGGCCCAGGGGTCCTCACACTTTTTAAACGGGGCTAGTTCACTGTCCCTCAGACCTTTGGAGGCCCGGACTATAGTTTTAAAAAAAACAACTATGAACAAATTTCTATGCACACTGCACATATCTTATTTTGAAGTAAAAAAAAACAAAACGGGAACAAATACAATCACACCGCCTCATGTGGCCCGCAGGCCGCAGTTTGAGGACCCCTGTGTAAGCCCGAGAATTTGAGGTTGCTGTGAGCAGTGACATCATAGCACTCTACTGAGGGTGATAAAGTGACACTCTGTCTCAAAAAAAAACAAAAAATACACACAGAAAACACAATTATATTCAAGAGTGGGGCAAGGTGTTCCCATAGCTCTCCCAAATGGGTACAATGTAGGGGTACACGCCACACCTCCTGACTAAAGGCCTCCACTACAACTTGGATTTTCCTAACAAATGCAAATTCTAATATCAATAAAATTAAATTTATCAAATTTATTAATTAAATAATAATTTAATACTTTTAATATTAATCCAAAATTTAAAAAAAGAGAGAGAGAGATGGGCAGAGAAGGAACCTAAGAAGAGGCAGCCAGAGCGGTGAGGGCAGTGAAGAGATAAGATGCCCAGGGAGAAACCGTTCAGGAGGGATTCACTGTGCTCTACAGAGAGGAAAAGGAAGGTGAGGACTGAAAGAGGCCACAGAATTTGGCAACTGGCCAACTAGTTCCTCGGTGACTTTTGCCTGAACAATTTTAGTGGGATGGTGGAAAGGCAAACTAGAAGGCAGATGCCAGAGTCATGAATGGGTTCCAAGGCAAGAAAAACAGCAACATATTCAATTTTAAATGAGATATTTAAGTATTAAATTTAGAAACAGAAAAATAGTACCCTGTCCCCAATGCACACACAAGAAATAATTGTTCTCTTTTCTTTCTTTCGTTGGGGGTGGGTGGGTGGTGGTGGCAGGGAGAGACTGAATACCTGGGAGCTTCCTTTTCTATTCTCCTGTTTGTGTGCACCACATGGCACTCTCACGTTGTTTTATAAAGAGCTGTCTGTCTGTTGAGCCTACTAAGTAGACCCTGCCAAGGATGAAAGCCTAGCATAGCGTTTCCCACAAAGCAGATGACCAAGTGTTGTGAAATGTATCTTAGTCTCTGGAATAAGACAAACCTGAGTGTGGGTTCTGGTTTTGCTACTTAAGAAATGAGTTACCTTGGGTTAACTTAGCCCTTTCAGGCTTCTGTTTCCACATAGCAAAATTAGGGAATCCAAGTCTAGTGGCACCACACTTGGTGGGTGGCAGGTGGGCTGGGAAGATGGAGAACACCACCAATGCCCTGACCTTAGCCTGGGACTGATACTCCAATACCAGGGGCAGTTTCACCAGAGCCCCACCACAAGGACACTCACATCTTGCAGAAGTTTCTCCAAATTCTCTTGAAGTTCATAGAAGTAGTGTGATGTAATGAGCCCACTCCGAGATTTATCCAGGCAGTCTCGGGCCATTTCAATCACTTGATGATGAATAAAGCTCAGGGCTCCATCTGCCAAGGGCAACACGCTGTCTGGAGTGTTGGAGGAAATGAACTCTGCTAGTCGCTCTTCCATCTGTGCAGTGGCCTGGGAATAACAGCAAGAAAAGTGACATTTCCTTTCTAGTCTCAGCTCAGTTGGAGCTAAGCCTGAAAGACCTGGTAACAGCATAATAATGGGCTCTCTGTGATCCTGGCTTCCAGACACTGCATTTGGAAAACCTGATAACTGGAGACATGGAAAGATCACCTTCAAGTCAAAATGCCTTGGCAGGGCATTCAAGGCTTTGCCCACCTCCCACTACTCCCTGCAGAGCAAGTTCTTTTGCTCTAAGACATCAAAGTGTTTACTATTTTCCTCTTTTGCTATGCTGTTCCCTGTGCATGGATTTTTCACCCTGCCAAGTCAGTCAGGTAAACTTCTAATTCTAATCTCAGTTCAAGTACAGTATCTCTTCTAAAAAGTATTTCACTCTCCCAAAGGAGGACTTCCATTCCTCTGTGCTTCCACTGCACTTTGTAAACTTAGCACATGGACAGACATTGCTGGTTTCTAAACCTTTCTCTAGAATAGGAAGCTCTTCAAGTCAAGAGAGTTTTATTTATTTCAGGATCCTCTTATTTAATCTTCAGACCCAGGGAACTAAATGGATGTTCAGAGAGTGTTTATTGAAGGTGTGAACTTGCCTGGTCACAGACACCACATTGGGGTGGGGGCCTTGTAGATAGGAACGTGAACATGGCCTGGATCCCCAGCAGAACAGAACAGAGGTTAGATTCAAAAGCCTCATAGGGACCTAACTGCATAGTCATGTCAAAATGACAAACATACGTAAGTTCCTAGCTACCCGTCTAGGATTGTATTCTTTCCTTTGTCACCGCGTAGTGATTTCTGATTTCCAGTGTATGTTTAGGCAAATGTCTACATGCCTGTACATATATGTGATGTGTACGGAGAGTGAGAGAGGAAGAGAGAGAGAGAGAGTGGGAATAGGGGAGAGAGAGAAGGGAAGGACTCCTAATACATTTTCTCTAATAGTTTGTCTCACAGGAAGGACTTAGAGACATATAGAAAAACAAAAACGTGCAATACTACAATGACAACATCTAATAAGCAGGGAGGAAGGAACACAGGCGACATATTTCTCAGCTCCATATACTCCCAAACTTCATTATAAATGACCAAGTACAATAAAATGTTTTCCTAGCTGTTCTGCCCTTTTCTCTAGTGCCCACTCCAAGGCTAGAAAGTACAGATCACAGGTCACAGATTCAGCAGAGAAATTTTTTTTTTTTTTTTTTTTTTTTGAGAAACAGTCTCACTCTGTCGTCCTGGGTTGAGTGCCATGGTGTCATCATACCTCACAGCAACCTTAAACTCTTAGGCTCAAGTGATCCTCTTGCCTCCGTTTTCCTATTTTTAGTAGAGACTTGGTCTTGCTCTTGCTCAGGCTGGTCTTGAACTCCTGAGTGCAAGCAATCTACCTGCCTGGGCCTCCCAGAGTGCTAGGATTACAGCTGTAAGCCACTGTGCCCAGCCTTGGCAGAGAATAGCTAACACTTGCTGAGAGTTTATTGTGCCCTGGGGACTGTTAGAAGAGTGCAATGTTCCTTAATCCGGAAACTCCCTATGAGACAGATACTATTACTATCATGAATTGTAGATGAGGCGAATGAAGCTCAGAGAAGTTAAACATTCTGTCCAGGATCATACAGCTGGTAAACAGTAGGCCTAGATCTGAATTGCATCATTTTGGCTCCATGATCTGAGCTCCTTCCCATCACTATGTTTCACTGTGTGTGTCAAATTGGAGAGCACAAGGGCTTCACACCACCTCCCTCAGCCACCATATGTGTCCAGGAGACCATGCCTGAATCTAGAGAAAGAAACTCCCAGAGGAGCAGGGACCCACAGGCTGCACACCCCAGACTCAGATGAGCAGACAGACCCAAGGGGGTCTGGACAGAGGACAAAGAGAGAGACTTGAGCACTCCATGCGCTGTGTTGTCATGAGTGTCAGTCCACTGCTCCCCTCAGACAGAGCCAGCTGTGCCCTGCAGAAACAGGGTCTCTTCAGAAGGCTGGGTCAGAGCGCATGGGCATGTGGTGTTCAAAAAAAGCCCCTGGGAAACAAGGTTCTAGCCCCACATACAAGGAGGTTCATAGCCAAGCCACCCAGTTGTGAATACTCTCTCTCAGCTACCTCAGGGTAGCAACCTGCCTTCCTCCCTCAGCATTGTCCTGCTTGAAAATGGCCTGCCAAACAATGACAACTACAAAAAAACAAACAAACAAACAAACAAAAAAGCCGGGCATTGTAGTGGGCACCTGTAGTCCCAGCTATTTGGGAGGCTGAGGCAAGAGAATCGTTTAAGACTAAGAGTTTGAGGTTGCTGTGAGCTGTGACACCACCGCACTCTACCAAAGGCGACATAGTGGGACTGTCTCAAAAAAAAAAAAAAAAAAAAAAAAAAGGACAATAAAATGCAAATCCAAACATTAGCAAGCAACTGTGACATCTACTCCCCCACTTACTGCTCTCTCCAGCCTTCTTGCCAGTGCAGCACACCTCTGTGCACTCTCTGGTGCCTGGTAATGAGGTGCTAAGAAATCTATATGTGGGTCACTATGAAAGTTTTGAGACAGACTGTGTTAAGGCCCATTAATTCACTTTGAAGAAACACAAGTCTACAGCATCCTTTCTGATATAAACGTGTAACTTTCAACTTGCTCAGCTTATTGGTGTTGCTAGGAGGGCTTCAGTTGTTTCCATCCACATGGATTTTACATTTGATTTTTGTGTATCTCAAAACTTTCATAGTGACCCACATATATCAGATGAAGGTGCTAGCTGAGGGTGAACCCTGACTCGTGGATCTTCATGTGCACAACGAGCCCGTCTCCAGTTCTTTTTTTCCTTCCTACAGCATTGTGGGGTACCTTTCTGACATTCCCCTCTAGATGGCTCTCCCTCTGGGGAGTGGGAACATACAGGTTCTGTAACAACAGTCCCCAAACTCATCATTCCTTGCTGTCTCCCCCACTTTTTTTTTTTTTTTTTTTTTTTTGGTTGAGACAGAGTCTCACTATGTCGCCCTGGGTAGAGTGCTATGGCATCACAGCTCACAGCAACCTCCAAGTCTTGGGCTCAAGCAATTCTCTTGCCTCAGCCTCCCAAGTAGCTGGGACCACAGGCGCCTGCTACAATGCCCGACTATTTTTTGTTGCAGCTGTCATTGTTGTTTTTAGCTGGCCTGGGCTGGGCCCCCCCACCCTTGGTGTATGTGGCTGGTGCCATAACCACTGTGCTATGGGTGCCGAGCCTGCCTCCCCCTTCTTGAGCCATGGAAGCCCTTGTGCTCATGTTCTCCTCCTGGGTGACTTTCTATTCTTCTCCTTGATTACTTCTAGAGGCAGCACTTTATTTCCTTACTCCAGAGCCTTCCCATGGGGGCCGGCGGTAGGCAGCCATCCTCAGGGACATTATCCGTCTCCTACATGTATCCTTACCTTGGGAAATCTTTCTTTGTACACATGATTCATCATTATTATTTCACTGTCGAAGGAAACTGGGGATCGTCCAGGACTAAAGAAGAAAGAAACGATTATTACTTTAGTGTTGTTATGGAACGCTATATCAAGAGCCCCATCCCACTGTCTTCAGCACCTTGCACACTCCCACCTTAATGATTGCCAAGTTTCAGAGCCTTTCTTATTCCTGGAGTTCCCAGTGTACCCTGTTCAGTTCAAAACAGTACTACCTGGAACTAGGCTATCTTCCTACAGGAAGCTTGGCTTTCACAAACTCCTGTCAGAGCCTAGAAAGGCCTAGAAAGGAAGAACCTACTCTTAAATCCACTGATGGCTTTCCTAAGATGATCTTTTTCAGGATTCTGTGTCCTCTTAGTTTTGGCCAGTGGTGTTGAGTACACCCCAGCATATTCTAGGAATCAAAGCAAATCAAACTATCACCAGAGTAAGACTGTGTGCACCTATATTTTTTCTCCAAACTAGCTGCAGCCAACAAGACTGACTTGGGCTCTGATCTGAGGGATGAATGAGGCCAACCTATCCTGCTGTGAGTTACAAGTTTGGGTAATTTACTGTAGGAAGCCAACATGTTATCAGCATTAATTTATCATTTTTCACATAAGCTAAATCTTCTACATGCATTGTTAGATCTCCTTAAAAGATTTCAAAGTTTGAGCCACAGATGAACAGCTATTTTGGTTCTGCCCAGTTTGGTGTCTTTGACAGGTGATGACAGCTGGGCTCAGTTCAGAACTGTTCTTCTCTTTCTTCCCTGGAATGGGCTATGTTTTGCCTCCTGCATTGATGCACATTACCAGGGAATGAAGAGTAATACAGCAGGGATTTCTCTGAGCATCAGTGTGATCCTCTCAATCTTAACTGCCTTAGCTGGGGCTGGGCATAGTGGCTCACACCTGTAATCCTAGCTAGTTGGGAGGCTCAAGGCAGGAGGATTGCTTGAGGCCAGGAGTTCGTGACCAGCTTGAGCAACATGGCAAGATCCCATTTCTACACAAGATTAAAAAAATTAGCCAGGAATGGCGGCTCATGCCTATAGTCCCAGATACTCAGGACGCTAAAGAGGAAAGATCCCTGAGCCCAAGAGTTCAAGGCTCCAGTTAGCTATGATCAGGCCACTGCACTCCAGTCTGGTGACGGAGTGAGACTGTGCCTTGAAACAACACCCCAAAACCAAAAAAGTAATCTCAACTGGCCTAAAAGGTACCCTTTACTGGGTGTGGACTGTTGAGACTACCAAGACTCAGGTGTTCCTCTGTGAGACAAAGACAGTCACTCATTTGTACTCTTAATCCTCTGCACTGAAGTCCTGGGCATCATCTTCATCAATCTTTGAACCTGAACCAGTGTCTGTAGTCTGGCCCAGCTTACTCTCTGTCATTCATAGTGCCAACATTACCTGAAGGGATTTTTCCTCGGAGGTACTGCTCCTCTGGGACCCCACCTTGCACACACTAGCCAGTTAGTTTCTTCTCAGGGTTCCTGGAAAGCTGACCTCAGTCACTAAAGTCATTCTCATTTTAACCTCCATTGTCTTGCTTAACCTGGAATTTTGCCACAGATTTACAGCTAATGCCAGAGCGAATGGACAATTAATCTAAGGAATTCACACATAAATCAGCTGTTAAGAGTTGTTGGATTTAATTAGCCGAGCATTGTGGCAGGAGCCTGTAGTCCCCGCTACTCGGGAGGCTGAGGCAGGAGGATTGTTCAAACCCAGGAGTTTGAGGTTGCTGTGGGTTGGGCTGAAATCATGGCACTCTAGCCTAGGTGAAAGAGTGAGACACAGGTGATTCAGAGAATATAGATAGATTCAGATGGGCATTTAATTCTGCCTTTAAATCAGGCTTCTTCCCCACGTCAGCTACCTGTGTCTTCAATAGCAACTTTTTTAGCTGGCCAAGCTCCTACACCCCAGGCCTGTGAGTTCTGTGGCAGGATAACCACCAGGTTTGACAATACCATTACTCTACTTTTACTGAATGCAGTCTAAAGTATACTTCTACTGCTAACTACTTTTAAAGGAAAAAAAGAGAGGGACAACTTGACCAGCATTTGTCAAATACCTCTTGGGGTGAGATGTGCTAAGCTGTACCTAAAGCCAAAAAGGGATTGAGCTTTGCTGGATTTGACTCACCTAAGCTGGCCAGTGTGCTATGTCAGGGGTTGTCAAACTACAGCTTATATATTATCTGTGGATGTTTTCACCATACACATAGCTAAGTGGTTATGAAGGGCTATATGGCCTGCAATGCCTACGATATATACTGTCTTGCCCCTGTATGGAATAAGTGTGCCAACTCTTGTGCTATGCATACAAGCTGATATCCACAGATATGGGGGGCAGAGGGCAGAGAGCAGAGAGCTCTCCTCACCTGAGGCTGCGGGAGCGGGGCCTCATGGCTGGGGACTGCCGCCCCTCCTCGTCTGGTACACTCTCCGTGCTGAAATGCTTTGTCAAAAAGTGCAGCTCATCAGCTGTCGGCTGGAAAGGCAACTGATGCAGCTTTTCCTGTGAGGAGCACGATGACTAGAGGGGAAAACATGAAGAGGCAACATTAAAGACTCGTCTGCGTACGGTCCAGGAATGAAGAAGGACTGAAAATGGTCTGGGACTTTCTGATCAATGTAAACCCAAAGCAGGTCTTCTTTCCCTGCTCCCTTTAGCCTTGACTGTGAGTCATCATCCTGTTCACCTCCAGCCCTTCAGGGCCTTCAGCCCCATGGAAGCCAGGACACTAGAGTCTTCAGGAGTTGTGCAGGAGCTGGACCGAGACCTGCCTGGGCTGTGAGAACTCAGCAACTACCTAGGAGGCTCTTTAGCTGGTAAAAAGTGGACTCTTCTGCATGGATTCTTGGCCTTCAATGAAATGTTTAGCTAGCTGGAAGGGGAAGTCATTAATAAACTATGCTTCCTGACCCAGGGCATGTCCTAAGTATGCCTGGCTGCAAATGACATCCCCTTCTATAACCTGAGAGAGCTGCCCCGGGAATGGCCCAGAAATGTTTCCTTTTGGCTGTGATCCAGAGGAGAAATGGCCCTGTTGAGGCCGTGAAGACTGTGTCCACATGCTAGAGACACCAGCCAGTGAGAGCATACAGCAGGGAAGAAAATTATCTTCAGACAGGGGCATGAAGAATAGATTTGACCTGAAAACCATCATGAATTCAAAACACGGCTTGCCGATAGAAGATTCCTGACAAGAGCCCATGGCCAATGACAGCAGGCCACCTGAGGAAGGGCCACTGCTAGTACTGCCAGCAGATGTCCACAGACCCAGCCATAGCTGAGGTGACCCACTGAGCCCCAGGATAAAGGAATTTCCCCTTCACCTGACCACACTGGCCACAACAGCAGGCAAGTTGAACACTGTCAGTCCCATTTCAATTCATCAACTTATCAAGGATCTTGGGCTTAAATATCTAAATCTTTTTAGAGTCAGCACTGAAGCCTCACACCGAGAGGACTCTGTTGCCAAAGGGTCAATATGAAGCGAGAAATCTGCACTTTGGTGGCTCACAGTGAACACCTACTCTTGGGAAACACTATGACACACAAGGTTATAACAGCTAGTCGGGAGGTCTCCATGGGGCTGTCCTAGCCATATTTTTATAAATAATTTGGGCCAAAGCTGCAGAGAATATCCTCACTCAACTGCAGCTAACATGAAGCTGATGGAGCAATTCTAACTTGTGGTGGGAAAAATTGGTATTTTAAAGCAAAGAGGTGCTGAACAGGAATCCTAGACATCCAGGAGACTCTTACCTTAGGTCTAAAAAAAGTCATCTGTTGAGTATAGGATTATGGGGGAAAGGGTGTTTATTAGGGAAAGATGTTAAGCTTAGTAGCTGCCAAAGACCAGTGAGATCTTTGGATTAGTTTAAAGAGTAATATCTAGTTCAAGAAGGAAATGGTACTCCTTTTCCCTGCTAGAGATTTAAGAATAAAGATACTCTGAGCGGGAAGACCCAGTGAATGCTGGAAGGAATAGGGATGGCTCACCAGCTACATGGCCTATAAGCCTAAAATGTGTCTTCCATATTTGGCTCTTTACAAAACAAGCTTCCTAACCCTGTCATCCTTGTTCAATGAGAATGATTCGTTTTAGGGTCAATTGTGCATAATAGCCATTAGCACGTATGTTGTGATTTAGGCTAAAATCTTCTCTAAAAGAAATACAAGTAAACATTTCAGAGACAGGTCTGGTCTTTTGCTGATATATACCAAACTTGGATATCAAATAACAATCACTCTTCCTTTCTTTATTGAAAGAAAAAGGAGGTAGACTAAATCTTTGGGACATGGGGAGGGTGATGTGTTCTTGGTTGCGGTTCAGAAATAATGTTGGGGAGGAGGGCAACTGTGCCTAGAAGTCCCCATGCCTGGCCTTAGCAGCAAAGCCAAAGTCCATCCTCAAGCCCTCCTCTGACTCCACTAAGGACAGTGAGCTGGTTAATCCTTTCCAAAGGCATTGATGGGTCTGGCTATGGCTATGAAGGGTCACCAGCCCTCTGGCCACTCAGCAACATCCCCAAACAACCCCTTTGCGTTTGGCTTTGGAGGAGAAGTTGAGAACCATTTTGGAACACTAGATAGAGAGTAACAGCCATAGGGAAGTACCTCTTCAGAGTGAAGGAAATATGGCCACGGAGATTTGGCTACTTACTGAGACAGTGGAGCTAGGAGTGTTTGTTCCATATCCTGAAGAAGGCAAAGAAGCCAAAGACCAGCGCCGTCCATCAGTCCTACATAAGAAAAGCATATCAGGCAATTTCTACAGGACCCACCCCGAGCCCAGGACCTGCCTGTCTGTCCCTCAACATCTTGGAAACAGTTAATTCATGGGAGGGCTCTTCCTGTGTCAAGACTGTACTTCTCAGTCTAGTATATACTTACACATTGCTCTCTGACATGGGGCCTATCGTATGTTTTCCCCACAAAGTCAGACATCATAAGGTGTCCATGACTTTACATAAAAGCATCTGTTATATAATATTGTGCTTTTGTAATATATGTTTTTATACTTTCAACTTATTCACTTTCAGAGAAGCAGTAACAGAGGATTCTAGTTGCAGGATTCATCACGAGGACAGAAATGCTGCCAAAATGCAGCTACTTCCTTTTTTGAAGGCTCCATGTGAAGGGCTCTTTGGTCTTTCCCAGGCCAGTAGGCTGACAATCAAGAAGAAGCAGACCATCATCTGGGTCCAAACTGAATGTCAATTGATAGCAAATTGTTACAGGCTTCCTAGGTCCATCATGACCCAAAACCCCAGACTCTCAGAATGTCTGCAAAGAGTGACAGTAGGAAAGAGGAGAGAAGTGAGAGACCCTTCGCTGTTTATGAAGCTTGGGGGAGAATTCCTGCTGCTCTCAAAAGAATGCACCCTAAAGCTTATCACAAAGAATCTCAGCTGTCTGCTTTACGCTAGAGGAGAAAGATCAAGCAGGTATCCACTTTATAATATGCACTGGGATTCTTTGCTTGGATCATGGGATGCGAAATAAAGGATTCCTTCTTATGTAGCTTAGGGATATAGCCTAAGATGGACAAAAATTTCTTTGCATCTACTCACACAACCTTAGATCATAAGCAATGGAGGATCTTTCTGAGTATGTATTACAATTTTTAGAGAAAATACTAAGACTTAGAGGTTTGGGTGATTTGTCAGTTGTGGTAGGGACAGGGAGACAAAGAAGCAAAACAAAACAAAACAAAAAAACTTGCTGGAGCTTTTCCTTTTGAAGCACTCTTCCCCACCCTCTCCGATATCTAACAGTTTTCCTTCACTGCTCTATCAGGGTTCTATTCCACATGCACAACTCAAACTTCAAGCCACCCAGCCAGCAACATACATAATAATTATAATTATAATTCTGCAGGAGCGTAGTCTCTGAGGCAAAGAAATGTCCAGGGAAGTGCTCAAACATGACATTCTCCCCAACTTTTTTGCTGGGTCCTAGGAGCTCCACACAAGAAGTTGATTCCAGGAAAAGAGAGCTCAGCAAAGATGAGACAAGTATTACTTGGAGATGGATTTCCTTGTTAAATATACTTGTTCACGAGTGGTTTTTCCATCTTTAGGAAGAACTGCATGGCAGCTATTTCTTGGTCAGAGTGAGAAGGCAAGGCCACCACAGGATGCCCTTCTTCCCTCTACCTGGTCACCTCACACTGGGTGACTGAGGAAAGTGTGGGAATGAGGGTGACTTTTCAGCAATTCCTGCTCTAAGCATATGTGGTCTGAGCCTCAGTTCCAGCAGGGCACCGAGAAGAAGGGATCCCTTAGGACCTCCTTGCTAAATAAGAAAGGCCCAATGTTCATACCCACATTCAGAGAAGAATCATCACAACCAGTTCTCACCCAGCACAAAACCACAAACCACATACTCTGGCCATGCATAGCAGTTTCCCAGACCCTCTCCCCATCACACCCACTATTACCTGTCTGCCCTGTGTCCATGGCTGCAGTGAAAAAACATACGTTACAGTGAGAACCAAAAAGAACCAGATCTTTTTGATCTCTGGTATTTGGGTCTAGCTTGGCACAAGTAAACCTTCTGTTTAGGAATGTGTGGTAGCCTGAAGTGAAACTGTTAAGACTGATGGGTCTAGACACAGCATTGTATTCAATCATTTTTGTGATATTCCAATCTAAGGTGATCCTATAAGGCTCCAGCCTAACCTCGGTAACCTAGGAACAACAAACCTCTGCTCCACACCTCCACCAATAATGAGCAGTTTTTATCACTATGTTCTATAAGAAGACAGTGCAAGCTACTCAGGAGGGTGAGGCAACAGAATCGCTTAAGCCTAAGAGTTTAAGGTTGCTGTGAGCTGTGATACTCCAGTACTCTACAGAGGGCAACATAGTGAGACTCTGTCTCAAAAAAAAAGAGGCCAGAGAAAATGCCAGGAAGGCTATGTTAACCAGTGTGATGAAATTATGCCAAATGGTCTATAAAACCAGTGTATGGTGCCCCATGATCGCATTAATGTACACAGCTATGATTTAATAATAATAAAAAAATTAAAAAAAAAAAAAAGGCCAGAGATCCATGTTCCTCCATACACATGACCAAAACGTCAGGCCACCTAGCACAGACCTGTTAGGTCTGAGTGGTAATAGCAGGCTCCAAGGCCTCCTCGCTGGTCCTGCTCCTGCAGCCTGGGGAATGAAGCAGATAGAGAGCATCCAGGGGCCGTTCCCTCTGCCTGGAATGGTCTACACCAGCGGCTCTCAACCTGTGGGTCACGACCCCTTTGGGGGTCTCCTGCATATCAGATATTTACATTACGGTTCATAACAGTAGCAAAATTACAGTTATGAAGTAGCAACGAAAATAATTTTACGGTTGGGGGTCATCACACCATGAGGAACTGTATTAAAGGGTCATGGCATTAGGAAGGTTGAGAACCACTGGTCTACACACACCTGGGTCCTCGTGCCCAGGGTAGCACCTGCTTCTCATTCTTCAGAGGCTCACACATCCACCTGGTAGAGACTCTCCTGCCCCATTCCTTTCCTTTTCTCTCATGTAGCATCATTCTCCTTTCCTTCATGGTGCTGTCCTAGTTTATAAGCATATATTTGGTGTTTGCGCATTCACTTATCATCAGTTTTCCCTAGCACGTATTTGATTAATAAGCGCTGACTGAGTGCTTATTTATGCACTAGAAGACACAGCTTTCAACACATTAAGGTATTCGAGGTGATTTGATTCTGGTTAAAAACATGCAAACAAGAAAATATCAGTTACTGAAAAATGCTAGTTTGAAAATAAAACTAGATGATTTGGCCAGGCATGATGACTCATGCCTACAATCCCAGCACTTTGGGAGGCTGAGGTGGGAGGACTGCTTGAGGCCAGGAGTTTGAGTCCAGTCTGTTGAACATAGTGAGACTCTATTTCTAAAAAAATAAGAACATTTAGCCAGGTGTGGTGACAAACGCCTGTAGTCCCAGCTATCTGGAGAGGCTGAGGCAGGAGGGCTACTTGACCCCAGGAGTTGGAGGCTGCAGTGAGTTGTGATTGTGCCACTGCACCCCAGCCTGGGTGACAGAGTGAAATCCTGTCTCAAAAACAAAAACCAAAAAATCCCCAGCAGACCCCAAATGATATGACATAGAATGTCAAGGGAGCCCTTTAGATTGTATGTTTAAGGAGGACTTCTCTGAGGAGGTGACATTGACATGAGACATGAATGACAACAAAGTGTTAACTAAGTGAAGATCTAAGGGACAGCATTCCTCACAAAGGAAACGACCAGTACACAGACCCTACTAGAGTAGACTGTGAGTTCCAAGAAGCAGGGACTATCAGCGTGTCTATTTTGTTACCACTATATAACTAAACACCCAATGTACTGCCTAGTTCATAGTTGGTGCTCAGTAAAAAAATGTACTGGATGAATGCGAAATGACTCAATGCCACCTATGGAGATGGGGCCCCAGGTCACACCTACTCAGAAGCTACAAAGTCCAGGTAAGAAGTCTGGGGAAAGTCAGTCTTTTCAGCTGGGCTAGAAAGACAAATGCATCAATCAGCATATTCTTTTTTTTTTTTTTTTTTTTTTTTTTGAGACAGAGTTTCACTTTGTTGCTCTTAGTAGAGTCCGGTGGCATCACAGCTCACAGCAACCTCAAACTCCTGGGCTTAAGTGATTTCTCTTACCTCAGCCTCCCAAGTAGCTGGGACTACAGGCACCCACCACAATGTCCAGCTATTTTTAGAGATGAGGTCTCGCTCTGGCTCAGACTGGTCTTGAACCTGTGAGCTCTGGCAATCCACCCACCTCAGCCTCCCAAGGGCTGGGATTACAGGTGTGAGCCACCACCCCCGCCCCCAATCCAGCATATTCTTATAATGTGACCCTACCTGGGTCTTAGATGAATCATGGAATAAACCTGGGTGAAATTTGTTTTAAATAAGGCAACTGATTCAGGATGGGCATCCAAGTCAGCTGCCTAACCTGTTCATTGTCTTATTAGCTATAAAGAATTCTGGAGAAGGAGATGGATTTCTTCTGGGTTGTCATTTCAATAGTGAGATATGCTGCTTCTAGGAACGTGTTCTTTTTCTGTTATATCTTTTTCTGAAGTATTCCCTATCAATAAAAGTTCCCAAATCTAGAATCACTATTTTTTTGGAGGTCTTGATACCAAAGACTAACCAAAAAAAAATTTAAAAAATTGTAAAAAAGAACTCTGCCAACAAAATCTTAGAAAAAGTTCTGAAAAGAAGGTATTTGTATATGGAGCTCAGGTGTGTGATTTCAACTAACATTCATGCAAGTGACGCATATGCTGGTTGGTCATAGATGAGTTTTTCTATCAACTTACCTACGGGCAGGAACAAAGGAAAAGTGAGCAGGCGCATTTGGAGAGAAATTCCGGGGACTGTCCAAAGGACTGTTACCTGTGGATGGGAAAAGGAAAAGAAACCCTCTGTGAGATTTGCTTCACAGGTGGGTTGACCTGACTTTTAGGTAGAAATCTTCCCCCAGCATACAGACAACCTATATCATTATTTTCTCAGGCCCAACATCAGTTTCACAGCCCAGAGGTCTTCTCCCTTGTTCCCAAGATGTTTGTTAACAATCCATGTCTCTCAGACATCCACTCCAGACCTATCAGCAACTTGCCTATTTCTGTTCTCCTAAGAACACCCCAAACTCCAACCTGTCTTGTCAAGTTAACCCAACTAAAAGTGCTCATTCAGTGTAGATGGTACAGCAAATGCTCAAGCATCTCTCCAAGGGCAAAAGGACTACCGGTCCTCAAGTTTCTTGCACGTATACTATGTATCTCTGCACACTGTACCCAAGGGGGAAACCAGGAACATGTGTGTTTGAAGGGGAAACAGGTTCTGAGATAGGGTCTCAGAATAAGAATGTTCTTCCATAATCAAGGCCCTCAAGCCTGCAAATCACGCCCAACTTCTTCATGGAAGGAATTACCATCACCTCTTTATTAGTTTTCATGTGTCCCCCTATACCTTGCTAATTTCAAGCTCAGAATGTGTGAACGAAACTGTACTTACTTTTGTTCTAATCTCAAGAGTATTTGAACCTAAGCCTACCATACTTCTCTGATCTATATGCTGGTACTCAGGAGCTCCTAGTTGGCAGAAGCTGTTAATGTGCCTCTACCCAAAAGGCCATGTCTCAGTAAGTACTATATGCCATGATATGACACCCACCCACCTAATTGCTCCCTACCTCCCCGTGTATGTGCTCACCTCTGTACATCAATGTTGGCTATGAGGAACTGAAGCTACCCAGAGGCCTAGCAGCTCAACGTGTCCTGGCTTTCTCTTGGATGATTTGTTTCCTGCATAGGGTATGGATGTTCCTAGGTTCCACAAAGATGCCCTATTGTTTCCCATTATCTCTAACAGGGTCTTGGATAGCACTTAGTATCTTTCTGTACTAACGTAGTAAAAACCAGCCTCTCAGCCAGTGCTCCTACTACCCTTACTACCCCCCAGAGCACCTCTATATCAACGATATAAAGGCATTCTCTTTAGTTGAACTAATCAGGAAGAGGCCCTTTAGCTTCCTCTCATCCTCCGGGACACAAAATGCACAGCTTTATCCAATGGATTTGTTCTCTACCTAGTACAAACTCTGGGTTTTCCATGCTATGTGTCAAGGCTGTCTGTTAGGAGCTATTCCCATCTGCTGACTAGCACAGGCCACCAGGATACCAGAGAAGTGACATGAGTGGTTGATTCCTTCGCCAGGACTTAGTAAGGATCAGGCCTCTGAAGAAAAATCAAGACTTCTTTAAAAAAAAAAAAAAAATCTGTTCCTTTTTGATAGTGTTATTTCAAAGATTAACAAGTACCTACAGTTTGATCCTGACATTTAGGTGCTCTTTGTTGATTCTCAAAAATCATTCAGCTAAAGCTTCAAGGAAATTCCTGGACATGATGAGTACCTACCCTACAAACCGTGACTAGCCTTCTAAGGACCAGATCTGGTGTGGGTAACGAGGTAAAATACAGAGAGGTTCAAAGAATGATCCAGGTGCTCACAGTAAAGTTAGAGATACATAAAACATACTAGAAATAACTAACACCACGAGGAAAAAAGGCATTACAAAACTAAACAAACAGACCAGGCATGGTGACTCACACCTATAATCATAGCACTCTGGGAGGCTGAGAGG
Organism: Loris lydekkerianus; assembly: GCA_963574355.1. Classification (NCBI taxonomy): domain Eukaryota; kingdom Metazoa; phylum Chordata; class Mammalia; order Primates; family Lorisidae; genus Loris; species Loris lydekkerianus. The sequence continues at coordinate 9,793 of CAUYPK010031444.1, read as the reverse complement.
TGGGAGGTCATTTGAGCTCAGGAGTTCAAAACCAGCCTGAACAAAGCAAAACCTCATCTCTACTAAAAACAGAAAAATTAGCTGGGCATGGTGAAGTACGCATGTAGTCCTAGCCACTTGGGAGGCTAAGGTAGGAAGACTGCTTGAGCCCAAGAGTTAGAGGTTGCAGTGAACTAGGATGACACTAAATTCTAGCCAGTGCAATTGAAACAAAATCAAAACCAAAACCCTACCAAACAACTGTAGAACATACATTCTTCTTAAGTGTATGTGGAACGTTCACTAAGAAAGATTCATATTCTAGGCCATAAAATAAAACTTAACAAATTTAAAAAGGAATCAAGCCATATAAAACGTTTTCTGACCACAGTGAAATTGAATTAGAAATCAATGACAGAAAGATCTCCGGACGATCCCCACATGTTTGGAAACAAAGCAACACACTTTAGAATAATTTGTGGGTTGAAGAAGAAATCAAAAGGGAAATTAGAGAAGTATTTTGAACTTAATAAAAATGAAAACTATTAACATGTCACAGTTCTTTCTTTCCCTCCCAAATAAAGTTTATTTTAAGAAAAGACAATAACCAAGGAAACAACAAAACAAGCTTTGTGCATTAACAAATAAAACAGAACCAAAAAAAAAAAAAAAAAAAGTAAAAAGAAAATAAAAATCTCAAGGCCACCCCAACTCTTTTTTTTTTTTTTTGAGACAGAGCCCCAAGCTGTCTCCCTGGGTAGAGTGCTGTGACGTCAAAGCTCACAGCAACCTCCAACTACTGGTCTTTAGCGATTCTCTTGCCTCAGCTCCCCAAGTAGCTGGGACTACAGGCGCCCGCCACAACGCCCGGCTATTTTTTGGTTGTCATTGTTGTTTGGCAGCCCTGGGCTGGACATACCAGCTCTGGTGTATGTGGCTGGCCGCTTGAGCTACAGGCACTGAGCCCACCCCAACTCTTTATACAAAATTAAAGGCCTCCAGTGCCTGTGAAGAACTGGCCTCACAGATCATTCACTAAGGAAATTCCTTGCTGACCTCCCATAAGCAAGGATATGCAAATTGTAACTTTAGGTCTGCAGGCTATGTCCAGCTCCTGAAACTAAAGTTAGCTTGATTCCATACTAATTATAAGTTTATCTTCAGAGGCAGCAGAGCAGAGAGACAAGATAGGATCAGACATTCTTCCACCTACCCAGGGACATCGACGTAAGTGATGCTTCCTTCACTCCCTTTTTCTCTTGCTTTTTAATTCTAAAAAATTTAGAATATACAAGTGATTTTTCCTTACAAGGATGAACTGTATCATGTGGAAGTCAGAGGTTTCAGTGTCTGCATCACCAGAATAGTGTACACTGCACCCGATAGGTAGATTTTTATCTCTCTTCTCCCTCCCACCCTCCCCTCTCTTAGTTGTCAATGTCCATTACATCCCTTTATGGTCACATATACCCCTCATTTAGCTCCCACTTACAAGTGAGAACATGTGATATTCGCTGTCCCATTCCTGAGATCCTTCTCTTAGGATAATAATCTCCAGTTCCATCCAAGCTGCTGCCAAAGACATTATTTCATTCCTTTCTATGGCTGAGTAGTACTCTATGATATAGTGTGTATATATATATACATGTATACATACATATACACACATTTTCTTTATCTACTCATCTGTTGATTAAAGCATTTCTTTGAGGGAAAACTATAACATTACATTCCTACATTAGAAAAGGTCTCAGTTCAATGACCTCAGTTTTAACCTTAAGAAATTAGAAAGACAGTAAATGAAACCCAGAAAAAAGGAAATCATAAAGATTGTAACTACCAGAAAATAATACAGAAAATAAACAAAACCATGAACAGAGATCACTGAAATTAAAATCACTGACAGATTAGGGGGGAAAAAAAAGAGAGAGAAGACACAAATTACCAAAATCAAGAAAGAGAAAGGTGAGATTCCTATGGACTCTACAGATACAAGAACAATAAAGCAGTATTACGAACAACTTTATGCAAATTAATTGGACAACTTAAGTGACCCTGAAAAATTCCTTGAAAGATACAAACTACCAAAGCTCACTCAGGAAGAAAACAGATAACCTAAATAGTTCTGAATCATTTAATGACAGTAAATTTATAATTAAAAACCTTCTCACAAAGCTGGGTGCAGTGGTTCATGCCTGTAATCCTAGTAGTCCAGGAGGCAAGGCGGTTGGATCACCTGAGCTCAGGAGTTTGAGACCAGCCTGAGCAAGAGTGAGATTCTGTCTCTACTAAACACACAAACAAACAAAAAAGACAGAAAGACAGAAAGAAAGAAAGAAAGACTGACAGACTAGCTGGGTATTGTGACTAGTCCCCAGCTACTTCGGAGGCTGAGGCAAGAGGACTGCTTGAGCCCAAGAGTTTGAGGTTGCTGTGAGCTGTGACATCACAGCACATTAGGCAGGGTGGCAGAGTGGGACTCTGTCTCAATAATCAATAAATCCTTCACACAAAGAAAACTCCGGGCTCAGATGGTTTCCCTGGAGAATTGTGCCAAATATTCAAGGAAGAAATAATAAATAATTGTACACAAATTCTTCCAGAAAATTAAAGAGGAGGAAATTACTTCCCAACTCCCCAAGGTCTGCATTACCCTGATACCAAAACCAGAATAAGACATTATAAGAAAACTACAGACCAATATCTCTTATGAATACAGATTCATGCATTCTTAAAATTTAAGTAAACCAAATGCAAAAATATATGAAAAGGCTAATATTATTATATCACCACCAAGTAGCATTTATCTCAGGAACTTAGGTTGGTTTAAAATCTGAAAAATCAATCAATATAACACACTACTTAACAGGCTAATAAAGAAAAAAGCTTCATTTCACTAGACACAGAAAAGCATTTGACAAAAATCCAACAACTTTTGATAAAACCTTTTAGCACTCTTGGAATAGTCCCCATTTTCTCAAATCAATAAAGTGACAACAAATGCATGGGTGACATCACAGTTAATAGGAATGACAAAATGTTCTAAGATAGGAACAAGGGAAGGATGTCTGTGCTCACCATTTCATTCAAAACTGTACTGGAGGGGAGAGGAAAAAAAAAAAGGTTGGGCGCAGTAGCTCACACCTGTAATCCCAGCACTCTGCGAGACCGAGGCAGGTGGACTGCCTGAATTCATGGGTTCGAGACCAGCCTGAGCAAGAGCAAGACCCCATCTCTAAAATAGCCGGGCATTGTGGCAGGCGTCTATAATCCCAGCTACTAGGGAGGCTGAGGCAAAAGAACCACTTGAGTCCAAGAGCTTGAGGTTGCTGTGAACTATGATGCCATAGCACTCTACTGAGGGTGACAAAGTAAGACTCTGTCTCAAAAAAAAAAAAAAAAAAAAAAATTGTACTGGAGGATCCAATCCAGTGGAATAGGGCAAGTTGCCTTTTTTCATGGACAACATGAGTGTTTACATAGAAAATCCAGCTGCTAGAACAGGTGAGTTAGCAAAAGGCTACAGGTATAAGATCAATATACAAATCAATTATATCTATATTACTAGCAATAATCAGAAATTAAAAATTATATAATTTACAATTGCAATAAAAAATGGAATACTCATTGATGTTTGTATCCCCATGATGGGTAAGACTGAAACTCCAAGAGCAGGCAACCTAAGACAGGGGCTATGTTTATCCGACATACAAAAAACAAAAGAGGGAATTGTTGGGCCCTGCCGTGTGCCTGAGGCCTAGTGCCACTACCCAAGCCTGACAAGAAGTACATCCACTGAGCTACTTCTGCGTAGCAATGACTCAGCAAGGCCCGGCCTGAAACTGCCTCTACCTAGATACAGCCAACGTGGTACCATGCCACTGGCCCAACCCTGTCACGCACTTCATCCCCCGCCTTCTTTCCCTGCCCCTTCCCCACGCTCTATATAAGCGGCTGCTCGACGCAATAAAGTTGAGTTCCTGCTTAAAAAATAAATAAATAAATAAATAAATAAAAATTAATTAATTAATTAATTAATTAATTTAAAAAATTGGTCTGTCCTGCCCAGCTCCAGGGAACAAAGCATGGCCCCTGTAATCCCAGGGATTGTCTCATAATGCCTCACCAGGACCTCCCTACAGAGACAGCGGTCTGTCTTCTGTAACAGATCAGCAAAGTGCCTGGTCCATGGGCTGTTTGTCAGCAGACGGTGAAGAATTAAGGAGTTTGCACTAGAATATAAATCAGCATGCTGCTTCTCTCAATGAGAAAGTCCTGATATACACTTTAAAACAAAATTAGGCTAACTGAGAATAGCAATTAGTGACCCTGCAGGCTACTTACTTCCCAGAGGACAGTACCATTCTCCAGGTCACACTTTCAGTAGCAGTGTTCTAGAACATTTTCTTCTCTCTTCTCCCTCCTTCCTCAATAGAATGTAAGTATTTTATGCTCATCTCACATGTGTTTTGTTTTGTTTTGTTCTGTTCTGGGGGGTTTTTTGTGTGTTTTGTTTGTTTGTTTGTTTGTTTGCAGTTTTTGACCGGGGCTGGGTTTGAACCTACCACCTCTGGTATATGGGGCCGGCGCCTTACTCCTTTGAGCCACAGGCACCACCCTATTCTGTTTTGTTCTTTTAGACAGAGTCTCACTATGTCACCCTGGGTAGAGTGCCATGGTGTCGCAGCTCACAGCAACCTCCAATTCTTGGGCTTAAGCGATTCTCTTGCCTCAGCCTCCCAAGTAGCTGGGACTACAGACGCCCACCACAATACCCAGCTGTTTTTCTATTTTAGTAGAGACGGGGTCTCGCTCTGGCTCAGGCTGGTCTCAATCTCCTGAGCTCAAACAATCCACCTGCCTTTACCTCTTAGAGTGCTGGGATTACAGGCATGAGCCACCATGCCCAGCCTTCCCCTGTGTTCTGTTCTTTCCTCTCCCTGACCTGAAAAACCAATTCATGCAAAGGTATTGGTGTTGCTAACAGTCAACTTTTGGAGCTCTAGGTAAAATATTTCTCACTTAAAATGGGTCTATTTTAGATGCTCCTTAATGGGGAGAACATTATAATAGCAGGGAGTTTGGGGACCTCCATCCTCAATGGAGGATGCTACTTCAATTACTCCCGACTGACCTGTGTGTGCATGTGTGGCTGTGCACACGTGCCTGTGACCAGCCGTGGTGTGGTGAGGCATGGCGTGACACGTATTATATGATGTGAGCGTCAGGGAGAGAAACTGCTTGCTCTTTAGTCAAAAGATGTCCTGTGAATCTGCCAGTGACAGGGTGAATTTAAACCTTGTTTCTCAGAGACCCCTATCTTTCCTCTCTCCTCTTCCCTCCATTAATGTATTACGTTGTGGGCCAGGAGCTGGTCTTACTCCCAGAAAGAAGCAGATAAAGCCCCCAGCCCTGCCCTGGTGCTCACATTCCAGGCAGAGACATTAAACAGAGGGAAGGGAGCAGAGGAAGGAGGATCTTTTAAGAAGTGCAAGGCTCGGCTCAGCACCTGTAGCTCAGTGCTTAGGGCGCCGGCCACATACACTGGGGCTGATGGGATCGAACCCAGCCCAGGCCTGCTAACAACAACGACAACTACAACAATAACAAAAATAGCCGGGCATTGTGGTGGGCGCCTCCTAAGCTACTTGGGAGGCTAAGAAAAGAGAATCGTTTGAGGTTGCTGTGAGCTGTGATACCACTGCACTCTTACCGAGGGTGACATAGTGAAACTCTGTCTCCCCCCCAAAAAAGAAGTGCAAGGCTGAGGGTAAAAGGAAGAAAACATGGACTAAACATTGAAACCCTGTAGAGTGTCACTTCTTCTCGGCCACATCCAAAAAGCTACAGAACCCTAATCAGTCTAAGTGAGCCCTAAATTTGGATATTTAAATAGTTCCAAGAGGGAACGGGGCTCTTGGAACCATTTAAAAGGGGAATGTTTAAGGACAAACTTCCTTACCAGGATAGCTTACCATGGGACAATACAAATTCCACTCTCTGAGATTTTAAGAAAAAAAATAAGTAATGAAAAATGGATGATTAAAATCCAAGCTTTACTAGGAACCATGGAAAAGAATGCTGCTCGGGAAACCTGCGTCCCTGCTGTGCCACTTTTGAGCTGGGTGACCTTGGCCAAACCAGCCCAGCTCTAAGCCTCAGAGGGCTCATCTGCAGAAGGGGCAGGGAATGTCACTGACCTCTGAGTTCCCTCCCAATCCCGTGATTTCGGTGTCAGTAAAGTCTTCAAGTCCGCCACTTCCCTCTTTCCACTTATGTGTCACATCTTAGAATAAGGTGCCATCCTTAAGACTTTCAAAACATTAGAGCCCACTGCTGGGTTATAATGCTGTGGTCTGAGAGAGAGAAAGGACAGCGATGGCAGGTGGGGGACGCAGCATCACTGTGTCTGCATTAGACAGCTGCTCCCAGCATGTGGGCGTCTCCCTCACTGTCACCATGCAGGTGAGCCAAGCTGTGTGCAATCTAGACTCCAGAAAAGCAGCATGCAAACCTAATTTTGGTTATTTAAAGCTGCGGTCCCCCAACCCTTGGGGAACCGGGCCACACAACTGGAGGTGAGCTCTGGCTAGCAAGCAGTATACCACACCACTCCCTAGATTCCACACCCCCACCACAGTGTGTGGAAAAATTGTCTTCCACGAAACATGATCCCTGGTGCCCAAAAGGTTGGGGACTGCTAATTTAAAGCATCTAAGTACAGTAGAGACATCGCTATTAAAGAGAATCCTTTAATATCTTTTGCTGGCTCAGCGCCTGTGGCTCAAGCAGCTAAGGCACCAGTCACACACACCTGAGCTGGCAGGTTTGAATACAGCTCGGGCCTGCCAAACAACAATGATGGCTGCAACCAAAAAAAAAAAAAAAAAATAGCCAGGCGTTGTGGTGGGCGCCTGCAGTCCCAGCTACTTGGGAGGCAGAGGCAGGAGAATTGCTTGAGCCCAGGAGTTGGAGGTTGCTGTGAGCTGTGATGTCACAGCACTCTACCCAGGGCAACAGCTGGAGGCTCTGTCTCAAAACATATATATATTGGAGGCTCTGTCTCAAAAAAAAAAGAATATATATATATATACATATAAATATATAAAATATATATACATATATATATAAAAGAATATATATATATATAAAAGAATATATATATATATTCTTTTCACAGCTCAGAGGTCTCCTTTCACAGCTCAGAGGTCTCCTTGGAAGAAGCTGCTTCAGCCAGCAGCAGCGTGCTCTTGGTATACTCAGCAGCACATAAATTTTTAAAATATAGGAAGAAACAGAATGCAGTCTGTAGCACATTATTTATTTAAGTTTTAAAACTTTATGACCAAGAAAAAGAAAATACGTGTTTTTCAAGAACTTATACAGATGGAAAAATACACATCATTCTTATTAGAATGGTTGCCTCCATGGAAGAAACAGAGGGCTGAGGGGAGTCAAAGGAAGAAATCAGGGGCGTTTGCCTTATTTTTACTTTAGTTCACATATATGGAGTTAAGCCCTCAGAGGATAATACCAAGATCAGCAAGTGAAACTCAAAAGGGCCCTGCTCAAAATATAGCCAGAACCACCCACTTGCACAGCAAGACACCATCATCTCTGGCCTGAACTTCCACAGCTGCCTAGAACTACTCTCCCTAAGTCCACCCACTTTCCTGTACAGTCGACTCACAGAAGAAATTTTTTTAAGTATAAGTCAAATCATACCAGTCCAACAGCCTCCATTTACTCCCTATCTTATTCAGAGTAAAATCAGGCATCTTTACAAGGGCTCCCGAGGCCCCCTGTGGCCCTGCTTCCATTGTCTTCCTAACCTCACATCCCACTACTCTCCCCTTTGCCTTCCCCACTCCAACCATGAACTTGCCTCAGGGCCTTTGCACTTACTGTTTCCACTTCTACCATGCTCTTTCCCCAGATACTCACATGGCTCATCCAGGACTCCACTAGAACATTCCTTGTCTACATAGCACTTCCTGACCACACTAGTTAAGTTTGCAAGTGCCCGCCCCAACCCCTGCTGTCTCTCTTTTACTCTTCCCTGTCAAGCTCTTCATTTCAGTTGCCTTTTAATCTCAGTCTCCCCCTGTGGAAAGCAAGCTTTGAGAGCACAGGAATTTCTGTCTGTTTTGCTCGTGGCTAAATCCTCAGACCTCAAACAGTGCCTAGAACATGCTATGCACTCGATGGAAGTATTTGAATTGCTTTTTGTTCAACATAAAAAAAAAAAAAAAAATCCAATAGAGTTGTCTGTAGGTGCAAGGATATACCATAGAAGATAGTGAGCTCCCCATCTCTGGAGGTGTTTAAGCAGAGGCTGAGTAACCTTTTGGTAAAGACAACAAAGAAAGAATTGAAGAACTAGGTATTTGATTGGACTAGATATTATCAAAGTTCCCTCCAACCCTGAAATACTATAGTTCTGTGAAACACCACAAAGATGCTGAGACTTTTTGAGCTGGCCCAAGGGACACCATCAAATGCATTAAAAACCAGGATCACATTTCTAATCTCCTAGGCCTAGTGAACTGAGCACCTATAGTTTCATCTTCTTTTTTTTTTTTTTTTTTAGGGGGGAGAATATTGTTTCTCATTCCTAATGTAAGTCTCTTAAGCCCCATGAGTCTATTTGGAAACATTTTTCTCCTGAATACAAAAAAAAGCAGCATATATATAATTGCAAATGAGAAATTTCAGGACACGCTAGTGTTATCAAATAACTGTATTATCTGAAAAAAATATTCATCATCTCACGTAATTTAAATCCTTGCCCTTTGCTCCCTTGTGTATCTTTTTTGCATTAAAAAGTCTGCTTAAAATTAGTTCAATTCTTCCCGTTGGTAGATTTTTAAAACAACAACACAGGAGGATTATAAAGAGGTTGAGAATGACTGATGGTTGAGATTTCCTCTACGGGTCTCTTGATTGCCTTGATGATAAGAAAGTTGAAAGAATCTGCAGAACGACCAGAAAGAAGAAAATGCATGGTCTAGATTCTGTGCAGATGAGTGACATCACCACTCTCCAGGGAGAAAAACACTTTGATTGTGTGTCTATATCTTTTATAGGGAAAAGAAAATTGCAGGACCCAACACACAGAGACCTACACTTCACATTCTATTAAATGTGGGCTAAAGTAAGAGGCAGATATTTCCTTCACGCCACCCATCTCCGCTGCAAAGTGGGATTCTCTGATCATCCGAGCAGTCAGGGGTCCTGCAGGTTACTGGATAAAGAGAGTGGTCATCTGCTCTCTCCAAAGCTACACTTTTGAAGCCAGCCTGATGCTGCCAAGAGCAGGGAGGTGCTCCCAGGTGAGGGGCAGGTTCCTCCTGCTACTTTTATAACTCTTTCTAAACAAAGGACCTTTGAGTTTGGTATTTTTCAGACATGATGCTTTCTCCTCCTCTCGCCAGCATATAGTCCGTTTCTGGAAAGGAGCCCACAGGTGCACCAGGACTGAGAGGAACAAGTGTCAACAGGTGGCGTGGGTTCGTCCCATCCCCTGCCAGTGGAGAGATACCACTGGGAATATTTTCCCTCTTTTTTTTTGCAGTTTCTGGCCAGGGCTGGGTTTGAACCCGCCACCTCCAGCATATGAGGCCAGCGCCCTACTCTTTTGAGCCACAGGCACCGCCCATTTTTTTTATTTTTACATATACATATGTTTATTAGGTTTCCATTTTTTTGCCTTCACAAAATTAAAAAGGCTTAAAATTCAATGACAATAACAATGTTTAAGATAAGGATTAGAAACAAAAATCCCGTAAAGAACGAACAAACATAAATACATTCA
>CAUYPK010031441.1:0-10189 GCA_963574355.1 Loris lydekkerianus | reverse complement strand
TTGGAATACTTATATCCCCAAACATGTCCGGTTTTGAAGGACTTACATTGGAGGACCACACGCCCCCCCCCCCCCTTTTACAGAAATGAGACTGGTTTTAGGTATTACCACAATGAACCTGAGTCTTTAGACATTCATCCCACCCTGATCCAAATTAACTCAGGAGGGGTGAGTGAAGGAAAATGATGACTAGCAAATATTACCTGTGTGCCACATGGTGCGGTAAGTGTTGTATAAGTGAAATCTCTTTTAATCCTTTTAAACCTGCTAGACCAGTATCAAGGACTCCAGTCTGCTATTAAGAAATCTTGAGGTCAGAGAGGTTTAGTGATTTCCCAAGGCAACAGAGCTAGAAAATGGTGGTGCAGAGTTTCAAACCTGGCATAGAATGGGCTGAGCCTGTGGGCAAAAGATGTAAGAATTTTCAAGTAGGAGAAACTGAGACAAGGAGGGGATGCTCTTCTTAAAATTTGTACAAGTCCTAGCCTCACAGATTCCCATTCTCCTGGTCTCATAGAGCCAATGGTCAGACCCCTAATCAGATATAAGTAGTTGTCTATTCAGGCAAAAAGCAAAGACACAAATGGATGGAGAGAACTCCCATTTAGAGAGTTCAAAAATCATATACTTAAACACTTAAAGTGAGAATGTTCTGCAACTATTGAGCAAATTATCAATGTCCATGGATCATTAAAGAGAAAAAAGCTCAACTGACATGATGTCAAGAATCTAAATAATTATTTTAAAAACTCAATAAAATAATACTGTTTTCTTTCCAGAGTCCCCAGTTCAGTTAACATTTTCCCTTGACTTCTAACATTTCAACTTGATTTTATGGGTTCCCACACACATGAGGAGCTCATGCAGTCCACAATGCCCATGTTGGGACATTTGGGGTAAGCAAACCAACTGGAAAAGCAGGAGTGAGTCAGCAAGTCAGAGCCCTCCCCAGCCACCACCCCACCTGAGTGCTCATCCTTGATGTCTGCATTACTGCAACAATGGGCTCCTCCTTGTTGGTTTCCCATCAAAGTTTTAGCACTGCTCTCCTCCCAGATATTGAAGCCATGAATGTGTTAGTCCTTCTTGTTATCTCCTCACCCCCTAAATTCCTTCAGTTTGTGCTCAATGGTTCCCAAACCTGCAAACTTCCCTCACTTTCCAACCCACCACTGTGATTCTGGCCACCATCATTTCCTACCTGGGTCCCTGCCACAGCCTCTAACAGATCCCTTTGCCTCTACTCCTAACCTTCCACTCTACCCTCTCCAGCAGCCGGCATCATCTTTCCAAAGTGCTAATCTTATGGTGACTTGGGTTTTTCCCAAGTTCCACTGCCTTCCCAGTTCACGCTTTTCTTTCAAAGCCAAACAAAATAACAAGAACCAAATGACAGGAAGCCCTTACTTTTTCCTTGGGAGTCTCACATTTCCTGGGGTCCACTGTGGTGGATCACTTCCCTCTCTTATACAATTCTCCAAATCCTCCCTTCATTCCTCTAGGGAAGAGCTGAGGTCTGCAATATTCTACTGAGAAGGCTCACAAAGCCTGAAGTGGTTAAAAAAAGGTTTGGGAGTTGCATGTTGCAGTGGAATTAGAGCAATTCCCGATAGCAATTTAAATTGGATATCAAGCTGTTATTGGCTGAATTGTTTCCCCAAAAAAATACTTTGAAGAGCTAAACCCCAATACTTGTGAGTGTGACCTTATTTGGAAATAAGACCTTTGCAGATGTAATCAAGTTCAGAGGGGTGATTAGGTGTCTAATGTGACTGGTGTCTTTATAAGAAGAGAGTTCATACACAGACACAGGGAGGAGAATGCTTTGTGAAGACACAGACACAGATGTGAAGGGAAACAACCATGAAGATAGAGAAAGAGATTGGGGTTTTGCTGCCATAAGCAAGGAAATGCCTCGGGCTACCAAAAGATGGAAGAGGTGAGGAAAGATGTTGGCCTAAAAGAGCTGGAGACAGCACGTTCCTGCCAACACTCTGGTTTCAGATGTCTGGCCTCCACAATTGTGAGACAGTAAATTTCTGTTGTTTTAAGACACCCAGTTTGTGAAACATTGTCATGGCAGCCACAGGAAACTGATTCACAGGCCTAATCACCCCTTCCTCCATCACAAAATATCTTTCCATCTCCTCCCTGTGAGACCTGTTCTCTCTTTCCAGGTCCCTGAAGAGCATTCTCAAGAAACAAGTTTTTCTCCATGTCTTTTTCCTGTAGGTCTCTGTGTCCTTAAATGTTTATCTCCAGAGTCCATCTCAAGATCAAAATCCCTTAATTTATTTTTTCTCTGCTGAAGGAAGCCACACTTCACATTATTTTTCAGCACACTTTTAACCTCTCTTTGTCTCATCCTCTCTCACCCATACTAAACCCAAAGACTTCTCTTTCCAAAACGCAATGTTCTTATTGCTTCTTAACCATAAAAGTATTCTGCCCTCAGTAAAATGTAACATTTAAACTTTTTTTCCCCTTGTAAAACTATTTTGTCACTCATCTTTTTAAAACTCTTATCCCCTTGCCCTCAGGATATAATCTAAACTCCTGATTCTTTTATTCAACAGATAATTAAGCACTTCTTAGATGCCACTGAAAATACTTTGCCAATGAATAAGAAGCTATGGTCTTGTCTGTCATGGAGATGGCAGACCAGTGCTAAAGAAAGATAATAAGTAAACACACAAACACATACAGAGTTATGCCATTATAAATTGTGGCAAGTGCTATGAAGAAAGGGGATTGTGTTACCTGAGCTAAAGAAATAGTAGAAGTTAACTTAGATTGGAGAGCATTCCAATTATTTACTAGACTGTCAAACCACCCCATAACTTAATTGGCTTAAGAGAAAAATCAGATAAGATCTCTCTCAATTTTGGTGGTTGCCTGGGCTCAGCTGGCTGGTTCTTCTCTTCCATGTGATGTAGACAGAAGCTGAAATCACCTGAAGGCTCAACTAGACTGGAATACCCAAGAGGGCCAACTACTATGGTGGCAATTAATACTGGCTGTCTGCTGAGAGCTCAACTGAGACTGTTGACCAAAATGCTTACACGTAGTCTCTCCAGGTGCCTTGAGCTTCTCATAGCATAGGATCCAGATTCCAAAAGAGAGTATCCCAAAAGTGAGCATTCCAAGATGAGGAAGCAAAAGTGGCCAGGCCAATTAAAAGCACATCCAGGGATGGAGACAGTCACATTTCTCTTATATTCTGTTGGCTAAAGTCATCACAAGCCCACAACTAGGTCAGTGTGGGAGAGGGTTACCCAAGGTTGTGAGTACCATGAGGCATGGTTCATTAGGGTCACTGTCTACCATGGGGACTGAGAAGTCATGGGCAGGGGGAGAGAAGGTGTCAAGTTCTGAAAGAAGAGTACAAGTTGGCCAGGCAAAGACTTGAGAGAAATGGCATCTATCAGGAGAACCTGGTTCTTTCGAGGAGCTGAAAGAAGACAGTGTGGCTTGAGGACTGGGTATACAAAGAGGCTCAGTGAAGACATCTAAGGCAAATTAAGGAGTTGTGATTTACCTAAAATATAACAAGAGACTGTTTAAGAGTTTTTAACAGAAGGAATGCACGTGAACCACTTGAGTTTTTAAGAGATCCCTCCATCTGCGGTGAGAAGTCTGGGTTGGGGGGAGCAGGAGGACATCATGGAAGGCCTGGAGGAAGGGTCCGTAGTGGCCAGGCACACAGGAAAGTAGCTTGTGCCAGGTGACAGTGTCAGAGGAGACAGAGAGAAGTGAATGGATTTGGGAAGTTTCTTAGAAGTTGTCTTGGCAGGACCTAGCAGTTAACTGGATGTGAGGAAAGTGAGAGAAAGAGAGGTCAAGAATGACTCCCAGGTTTCTAGCTGGAAGACTGTCCAGCAGGAGAAAGTAGTCCATAAGATTTAGGAGGGAAAACCAAGAGTTCAATTGGGGGCATGTTTATGTTTGAGATGCTTTTGGAGACATCCAAATGGAGATAACAGACAGGTAACTGGAGAGACGAGTCAGGAGGTCAAAAGCAGTTGGATAGCGCTGAACTTGTACAGATACAACTTGCAATACAATCTTCTGTTTACTCCTGAGCCATTCTCATGCCTGTACACTCCAGATGTGTCCCCAGGGAATGGCCTGCAGTCCCCACAGACCCAACTTGTGCACATCTAAATCTTTGCACTTGCTGTTCTCTCTCTGCCTCCGTCATTCCTCCCTCCATTGTTCCATTGCCTGGTTATGTCCTGTCAGATTTGTAGGTACGACTATCTCTTGACCCTCCCTCTCCATGACATGGCCCTTGTCACATTGCCTTCCAGTGGCACTTTTCCTTGTGCTTCAATGCCCCCAAGGAATGCAAACTCCTTAAAGCAGGAAGCATGTCTTGTTTAGGGTTGTGTCCTGAGCAGGTGTTCAGTAAATAATAGCAAATGAATGATCTGCCCTCTGCCTCTAGCCTCTAGCCTCTGCTCCAGTTTGTAGGGAATATTATGTTCATAGTACACTTCTCTAAACAGCCCTCTTATCTTATGTCTCCCTTCCCCAGAAGCTCCAGAGGCTTCCTGATGGTCACTGCTTCCAAAGAAGGATTGATGCCCTCTGTGTTCCTGTTGAACATATTGAAAGAGAAATCGTGCAAGGGCTGGATATTTGGGGGTCAGGATTTCTTAACAAGCAAGGGCAAGAAAGGCACTGGAGCAGGCAGCACTGAGGGCCAGAAGGGAGGAGACAAAGGAGCTTCCAGCACCTTCTCATGGGTACAAAGGCAGGTCCAAAGGAGGAACTTCAATTCCTTACATTTGTGTATCTTAGGAAACACTATACATCAAGGTCGTTAAGCCACTATTTCTTCACAAAAAGAGCGAGAGAGAGAGAGAGAATTGAATAGGAACAAATAAACAAATTACAGAATGCTGACTGTAAGCCCACAGATAAGTTACTATCAACAACTTTGTGCAATAATAGGACTATTTTATCATCTTTTGCACATCATAATAAGAAAAAATGAAACTAGATGCCAATGATAAGAACTATAGGTTTTAGAGGAACTTATTGCAATTGAGAGCAAGACAGCCAGGTGGCCAGGGTTAATCCCCCAGGCATTAGGCATCCAGCTATGTTTGTTCAGTTGTGAAGGATAAGAAGAAATAATGATTGATCATATACAAGACGCTGGGAATATATTGTTCAAGTTTGAATCTAGAAGGTAAAATAATATTAGGGATTTAAAGGGTTTTAACTCTCTTTTGAAAATCCCTTATGAAAGACAAGTCGGTTGTTCCCCTTTCTGGCAGTTCCAAGAAAACATTATAGATGATACCTTGGGGACCATCGGATAAAAGAGGGTCAAGCTGAAAGAAGGGAGCCAGTCAGTCTTGGCACTATGGGAAATGCTGCAAGAGCAACTATACAAGGGTTTCCCTTACAGGACATGCAGAGTTACAAGGGGTGATGGTTTAATAATCAACGATATTGGTGAAAAGCATGGTCCAGAGGAAAACATCCTTTTTGGAAGGAAGTATGGAGAATCCTAAAAGAACTCGAACTAGACTTTCCATTTGATCCTGCAATCCCATCACTGGGCATCTTCCCAGAAAAAAAAAAAAAAAAAATCCTTTTATCCTAAGGATATTTGCACTAGACTCTTTATCGCAGCTTAATTTACAATTGCAAAATGTGGAAATGGCCTAAACACTCACCAACCCAGGAATGGATTACCAAACTGTGGTATGTGTATACCATGGAATACTATTCAGCCATTACATAAGATAGAGTCTTTACATCTTTTGTATTAACCTGGATGGAAGTGGAACACATTATTAGTAAAGCATCACAAGAATGGAGAAGCAAGAATCCTATGTACTCAATTCTGATATGAGGACAATTGATGACCTAGTACACGGTGGAGGGGGGAGCAAGTGGGGTGCAGGGAGAGGGAAGGAGGAAGGGGGTTGAGGGGTCATGGGGTGCGACACACCCCTTGGGAATGGGACACAGCTTACCTAACAAATGCAATCAGTGTAATCTGGTTCTTTTTACCCTCAATGAATCCCTAACAATAAAAAAAAAAAAAAAGTAGGAAATACTAACTGTACAGATGGTGTGCTAGGTCTAAAGACAACAGAAGGTAGATTGAGACAGACTAAAGATGTAGAAATACTGTCTTATCTAAGCCCTTTCTGCCTCTGGCTTATAGATAAAGATCTCTACACAACACTCTGTAAATGTGAGAATGGAAGGCTACTATTATCCAAATCCACCCAGCCATAGGTGCTATGCTCACATTACACTTGCTGGTGACATGTAGCTGCCCGCATGTGCTCATCCTGGTCTACCCCCATGGCACTGGCAGGCTGCAGCAGGTAGTGTCTGTGGACTTCTTGGGATCCTGTGTAATGGAGAGCACTGGGGGTGGGGAGCTCCTCGGGGCACACGAGCCTCTCTCACTCACCAATCTTCAGGAGTCATTTACAAAAATCCACCCCCAGTATTTGTGGATTAATTGGATTCTGGATTTGACCCTTTAAAATCAGAAAGATCTACCTGCAATCAGAATGATTTTGTGTGTGTGTGTGTGGGGGGGTGTACACACATGTGTGTGCGCATATGCTGTTAATTATTGAATAAAATATTGCTATCCTGTCCATCTGTCATATTTGAAAAGACATAAAAGTTCCCACAAGTTGGTAAAAATATATTTTATTTGTTCATACAAAGAAATAGTATGAATTACCATAATTTCATTTTCCTAGAAACATCTTTCTCTGTGTAAAATTAATTTGTGTTATACATAGGACAAAATACTTGATTTAAAATTTTTTGTACATATTGGCTATTCTAACATCCAGGTTATAGAAGACATACTGCTAGAATTTGCACAGTATTTTAGAGTACTGGGCTGAACGAAACTCAGTCATAAATTAATGTTATAAAAGTGAAAAAAAGTCTAACCACACCTTTAAGTTTTATTGACTGTCCTTTCTGACAAACCAAATAGAAAAATGACATTAACTTCTGTGTCAGAATCTTAGATACGTACCGTTTGTAGTTTATTGGAACAGTCCATTTTCCTTTCTTATAAAAATACCCTGGCAGCATCTGAAATGGTGCTCCTCCAAAGATCTCTAATGTATCTGTCGCTCAAAAGAGAATCCCAATTTCTCCTCCTCCATCATCCTATTATAAAGTCATCATACCAGGTACCACCTACAAGTTAACAGACTACTGCACAAACACTGCAAAAAAAGATAGGAATAATAACAACCTCTCAGGTGGCACCTGTGGTTCAAAGGAGTAAGGCGCCGGCCCCATATACGGGTGGGTTCAAACCCAGCCCTGGCCAAAAACTGCAAAAAAAAAAAACTCTCATTTTTGTTAATCTTTTTTGTTTGTTTTCAAATGAGAAAAGAAAAAAACAAAACAAACAAACAAAAAAAAAACAGAGAAATAAAGTACTGCAATGAATACCAGAGCTTTTCCCTCAAACTAGAAGAAACCCAAAACATGCTGGGGCAAAGTGCTGGAACATGAAAGGGTGTTTGTCTTCTAGCAGCTAAAAAGCTAAGTGTGGTGGCCTTGGAGATTGCTAGAACAGGAAGAAATTCAATGCTTAATTTTTCCTGCAGCCCACCTTCTCCAGAAGGAAGACACACAGGTTCTGTAGTAACTGCCACAGGCTGGGGTGTAACCCGGATCAGTTGGGGGCTATAAGCTATCAGACCCCCTAGGAAGATGTTGTGATTTATTTGTTTTATATAGAAAAACTTGCTATGTTCTGTCAACGCTAATTGCGGAAATCTGTTTGAATTCAAGAATTTGACCCAGAATAGAATTTTGACCTACTTCATTGTTGATGACTAAATGACCCTCCTTCTATCTGAAAATTTCCTGTTTCAGATTTATTTTAAGGCAGGGAATAAACAATCTAAAAGTGTCCAGCTTGGGAAGAGGGCGGGGCCCTGCCTGGGAAGGCTCACGCGCACTTTCCTCTGACTTTGCTGCAGCCGCTTCTCTGCAGCCTCCTCCTGCACCCTGAGCCACATCAGACCACAGGGATGGCCAGAGAGCTGACAGGGCAAGTCTCCATGAAAGGCTCGGATATCACCTTCTATTCCAAGCCATATAATGCTGTAACTGAAAAAACGAGATCTCAGTTTAATTTCAAATAAACAAAATAACACACAACCAGTCAGAACCCTTGGCCGGTGTTTTTCATATCCAAGCAACAAGAGGGCAGAACCATGCCAACTAGGTTTAAAGTGTTCTCCTAAGTGCAGGCTCCACATCATTGTCTAGACACAATCAGAAAGCTATGCAATGGTTTTAGCATTTGAGGAATGCATACAGCCCCTAACCATCTTCCTCCAAAAAGGAACCTACACAGTGATACCTTTGCTGTTAAGTGCAAGTAGCCAGATCTGGGTTAAAACTTGTGGGCAAATATAAACCAGATTATTAAGATACTACCTAAAGACCAGTAGTATCTTTGATCAGTTTCTAAAGATGAATTATCTTTTCCTCTTTCCAGACAATTTTTCTTATACTATCAGGAAAGTTATCTCACACAAAACACAAAAGTGCCCTTTGTAAATATGACATCTCAACCACTTTGTCAATATGTATCTCTTCCCACATATTCCTTGATGAAGGAATAATTCAAATAACAATTCTTTTCTGGTAGAAGCATTCTGTTTTGTAAAGCTGAGGATAATCTGAATATATCATATGTGATATTGCTGTATGTTTAGCCAGCTGTCCCCATAAATCTATATGGTTACCCAACTGTCTAAGTCATCCTGCCCAGTCAGCTCTCTCTGACCAGAAAGGTCAAGGGAAGAGCATTCTGAACAGTAGTGACAATGCTGGCAACCCTTTGGTCAAGATCTGGCTAAAACAAGGGACAGCTATACAAGTGTCAGGTTCAAGTGTTTACAGGTAGCAGGGGGTCAGCTTCCCCAACCTGTCTTTACAAGCCCCAGTCTTGGCTCTTGTCATTTGGCCATTGACTACAGACCATGCTGTCACTCTGCAACGTCATTCTGAGATAAGCTAGGCGCTCCAAGGAGACATCAAGTAGGGGTAGCAGGGATTCCCTTCCCATGTCAGGCTGCCTGTCATTCTTGGGTCTTTTGTCTTTTCTCCTGTGGAGGCTCAGGGCCCATGGCCCAGCATTGGCTGACCCTGTACCTAGCAGCACCTTGGAAGACACTGAGGGTAAGGGACACCTCTGACCCCTTAAGTCGTATCACCCAGCGCCCTTGGTTCCAGCGGGTTGGATTCTTTGGTGTGTCAAAGCAGAACTGTCCGGCTGGAGAACGAAGCGTGGGCCTTCTCATGCAAATTAGAAGAAATCACCTTTATTTCTAAAGCAGCACCCAAGAGTCACACCCGTGACCTAGAAAAGAGGACGCTGACATTTGCATACACTTTAAGTTGGTTAATGAAGTGGGGAATGGGGCAGCAGAGGATGCTGGGCCATCTTTCAAAATCAAAAGCTAAAGTAAATCCACCCTGGCACTACAACCGAAAAGGAAGTGAGGGATTCCCCTACTGCTGAGTGGAGGTGGGGATGAAACCCTCCTATCCTCTGAGGAAGCTGCTTGGTGAGGTCTGGCCTTCAGAACACAGCAGCCGGCAGCTCAGCACTGCCCTGAGGTGCAGGGGCAGGAAGACAGGTGGCTGGAACATTAGACCCAAGAGGCAACGAGGCAGCCAGCGGAGAACTCAGGTGGCCACTGAAGGCTGAATACCCGTAACAACCACAATCTCAAGTTGTGCTTTTCTTCGTTTTAAATATAATAAGCAAGGGGGGGAGAGGGGGACTGGCAGCACCATCAGTTGTGAAGAACAGAACAAAATAATAAGAGTTCAACACTTTGGAATGTTAACAGATTATGACTCTAACTCCCTAAAGAGTGTGGCCAGGCAGCTTAGTGAATTAATTGCTTATGAATTAAAAATAAATTATTATAAAATAGATTTCTGTACATTTTACATACATATAATCTCTCTCAATATATAAGCCACATGGGAAGTTACACAGGCCGGGTCCGTTCACTCCCAGCCGAAGTCGAGCCCGGTCATCTGGTAGAACTTGCGGTTGAAGGGCCGGTAGAAGTCGCGCAGCAGCCGCACCACCTCCCGGTCGATGCGCGGGTGGGTCCGGCCCTTGGTCTTGCCCAGGCAGTGCGGCTTGCCG
>CAUYPK010031440.1:0-45350 GCA_963574355.1 Loris lydekkerianus | reverse complement strand
TAGTTTTGATTTGCATTTCTCTGATGATTAAGGATGATGAGCTTTTTTTCATGTGTTTGTAGATTTTGTGTCTGTCTTCTTTAGAGAACTTTCTCTTTAAGTCCCTTGCCCACCCTGAAATGGGGTCACGTGTTCTTTTCTTGCTAATACGTTTGAGTTCTCTGTGGATTCTGGTTATTAGACCTTTTTTGGAGGTATAACCTACAAATATTTTCTCCCATTCTGAGGGCTGTCTGCTTGTTTTACTCACTATGTTCTTGGCTGTGCAGAAGCTTTTTAGTTTGATCAGGTCCCAGTAGTGTATTTTTGATACTGCTTCAATTGCCTGGGGGGTCCTCCTCATAAAATATTCACCCAGGCCCATTCCTTCCAGAGTTTTCCCTGCACTTTCTTCAAGTATTTTTATGGTTTCATGTCTTAAGTTTAAATCTTTTATCCAGTGAGATAAAAGAGAGTGAGAGTCTATCTTAGTTAATGGTGAAAGGTGTGGGTCCAGTTTCAGTCTTAACATACTTTTTCTGTAAAGAGTCAGCTAGTAGCTCAGCGCATGTAGCTCAGCAGCTAGGGCATCAGCCACATATACTGGGGCTGGCAGGTTCCAACCCAGCCCAGGCCTGCCAAACAACAATGACAACTACAATCTAAAATTAGTCAGGCATTGTGGCAGGAGCCTGTAGTCTCAGCTACTTGGGAGGCTGAGGCAAGAGAATCACTTAAGCCCAAGAGTTAGAGGTTGCTGTGGGCTGTGACATCATGGCACAGAGTGTCACATTGTAAGACTCTTCCTAAAAAAAAAAGAGTCAGCTAGTAAATATTTTAGGTACTCTGGGCCGTATGGTTTCTGTCGCAAATACCTGTCTCTGCTAGGGGCATGCAGAAGCAGCCATAGACATAAGACCCACAATGGATGGGTATGTCTGCGCTCCCATAAAACTGTGTTTATAGACACTGAAATTCAAATCTGAATTTTTATAATTTGACGTGTCTTGTATATTAGGTGTCTTTTGATTTTTTTCAACTATTTAACAATGTAAAATCCAGCCAGTCATGGTAGTGTAACTCTTCAGGAGGCTGAGGTGGGAGGATCCTCTGAGCCTAGGAGTTCAAGGCTGCAGTGAAATATGATGATACCACTGCACTCCAGCCTGGGGGACAGAGTGAGACCCATCTTGAAACAAACAAAATGTAAAATCTATTCTGAGGTCAACAGGCCCTCTGTAAACAGGTGTGGGCCAGATGTGGAGCTTGGTCCAATCCCTGGCTTACAGGGCTGGAGTGTTCTTCTGAGAGTCAGGACAGTTGCATTCCGCAGCCAGCTTGCAGTGTGACCTGAAGCTGAAGGGCAATTCACCTCCCCAGCTCTGGCCTTTCTCATATGAAAAATGAAGGGTTAGATTGCAGGGATTTCAAACACCGGGCGCTGTCTTCCTCCTATCCCCCACTCTGTGTCCAGGGCGGACGTGACTTCCATAGTCACTCATGGTTTCTTTCCCACCGAGGTATGCTTGGGTGGCTCTCCAGGTGACCACTGTCAGGGAACTAGAGTGGGACAAGAAATGGCATCTCCTTGCTATCCTGGGACTATGTGTTCCCTAAGATCCCTCCTGCCCCAGCACCCTGGTGTTCTGTGCTGCCCGTGGCATTCTTTTCACACTCTAGTCCCTGGGCTTTCTTGATGGACTCTGTGCGTGTGTGTGTGTGTGTGTGTGTGTGTGTACGTGTTTTAAGAAGTAAAAATAACATCAGACTGGATGAGAGTGTTGTTCATTTTATTATCTTTCTTTAAATTGTTTAATGATCTCTCTGTGTTAAATGTTAACTGTGAACTCTTTGCTTCTGTGTATATGATACATTTTGGTTTAGAAATAGGAAGTAATGGGTTCACATGGTGAAAATAATTAAAACTGTATCACACGGTCTACATACAGCAGTGACTCTCGACCTCAGCGCTGAGGCTCTGTGGGAACAGATCGCCCTTTGTTTCAGAGTGGTGGGGCCGTCCTGCACATTGTAGGATGTTTTGCAGCATCCCTGGCCTCTACCCACTAGATGCCAAGTAGTACCTCTCCCTGCTTTCCCCAGCGGTGACAATTGGAAACGGCCCCGGGCATTGCCAGCTGTTCCCTTGGGAAATTCCCTCCAGTGGAGAACCACACAGCCACAAAGGCCCAGGCCATCCCCTCAGCTGCGGTCACCTTTCTTCCTTCTTACATTTTCCAGAGAGTCTAGAGTCAGAATAGCAGCGGATAGGTGTGATAAATAATGTGATTGTACTTATAACTTCTTCTTATTCACTTGGCTTTTACACAGGGAATAGCAAATCGTGCAGAAACCTGTGGCATTTTGAGTGGTCTTCTGTGGTAGAAAGATCTGCAGTTGCCTGGGCAGGCCACGAGGTTTAGTCTCTGAGTTGTGCCCACTTAGGAGGGGGTGGGTAGTTTCCTCCTTTTGCTCTGATCCTTTGACAAAACCCACAGTTTCCAGGTCATCACCCAAATGTGTTGACCCTTTGTTTACTGCTTCCTGCCTTGACCTCCTTTAAGGAGCCACAACCAAAGGGGTGTAAGAGCAGGTCCAGCTTCTCGTGACCTCTGAATTTGCCTCTCTGTTTCCACATGGCTGGGGAAGGGGTGGGGGTGACTGGCTTCCAGAGACAGTTTGTTGAGCTGCTTGGCAAGAAACAGAAGCCTGGGTGTCATTTGGAGACCTTGGCCCTGGCCAAGACACCCAAGCCTCTGACTACATTAGGATAAAATATGTGATCTTCAGTTCCCCTGGAAGGTGTTTGTGAGTTCTTTCCGCTGGCAGATTCCTGTGCTTCAAGGATGATGAGGTGTTTACCCAGAGGTAGGTGTGATGGAAGACAGAGGCCTGAGATGCCAGCCCCAGGATGGAAAGCACTGTGTTTCTGGAATATGGAGCCTGGCATTTATCATGTCCACTTAATGCACCTTCTTAAAATAGCCTCTCCAGGCAGCCATCAAAAGTGACCATTTTCTGTCTTGGATGATTTGCGAGAGTCTTGCCTTCTACTCACCACGTATCTCCCCCTTCTTTAGGCTAATCATCATCCCTTGTAGTCATCATCTGTTCTGTAGTTTTCTAGATTGTAGGGCAGTGGTTCTCAACCTTCCTAATGCCGTGGCCCTGTAATACAGTTCCTGTGGGTCGCAACCCACGGGTTGAGAACCGCTGTTGTAGGGTTTGTGGAGACATCAGACATGTCATTTTATACTTGTAGCCCCGGAACATAGGAGCCTTGGCAAATTGTCCTCAGCAACCCCTGTGCATGCAGTCCCATTTCCTCAGTGCTTCCTGCAGTGTTGTAGGGTTGAGTCTCATTGGTTGCAGCTGGTCACATGTTCATTCCTGAACTAGACACTGGGGTCAGGGAGATGGGATGCTTGGACTGGCTGGGCTAGATCACATGGCTTGTGGTGGCTTCTCTCAGAGCTTGGGGCCCGAGGTGAGGCTTGAGAGGGGGCTTATCTGTGGCCAAAGGTTATATTAATAGATTAAGTTCTGGAGAGGTTCAGTACCCCAAAGGAAAATCGTGGTATTACCAAAAACAGATCAGTAGGTGCTGGGCAGTCAGAAAACACTGATGTCTGTTCACAGAAGCATCAGGGTCTTAGGGGTTGGGTGGGGTGTGGGGTTCATTCCTTTTTATAGCCGAATAACAGTGTATCGTGTGGATCTACATGGGGAATTTTGAGTAAAGAACACCTTTGGGTAAGAGGCCAGTGCTTTGTCCCATGTAGGGACATCCAGGGATTGTGTGTCTGTGCCCTTTTGAGCACCTGACCTCCTCCTTGGCACGGGGACCTGGAAAGTTTCTGCCTTGCCTTGGGTTCATATAGCTCATTAATGTCAAAAGCCAGAAGAGGAACCAGGTCTGTTTGCCAGCAGGACAGGGCTCTTGCCCTTGGGACCAGGTTAATAGATTCTTTGGAAGAATGGCTGAAGGAGTTTGGACTGAGTCCAACACCGAGAAATAAAAACTGCCCTACGTTGAGTTTTACTGTGCCCCAGGCCCTGTGTCCTCATGCTAAGCTCTCTAGAGAAGTGCCTTATTTCTTGCTGCCAATAGCACTTATTTCCCTAGCTGGGAAAACAGAGGTTGTCCTGGAGACCTGAAATGTGGCACACCTGGGGTCACACAGCTGATACACAGTGAATATGTTTTTTATTTTTAAGCTGTGTGACTTTCTGGAAGGTAACAATGAAATGATGCCACGGAGACCCTGAAAATACATGGGACCTCAGCTACAGCAGAAGCAGGGTTCAAGTGCAAGTCTCTTGAATTCTTGGTAGTCTGAGCTGAGCTCAAACAGGCAGGGACCCAGGGAGTTCATGTTTCCCAGGGAAAGCCTTTAATGGCTCTAGAAGCAAAGGGTTCAAATGGGGGCAGGACTTTTGTCCATCTGCCAGAGTCCAAGGTTTTCCAAATTTCTTGTGATACTGTGCACAGGATGAGCCTATGGGATTGTGTTACTAGCCTCACCTGGGAACACTGGGCTGCTCTCGTCCCCAGCAGGGAGGGAGGGACACGCTGACCCTGCGCCTGTTGGCCGTGGCCATGGCTATCCGTCAGATGCTGGCTACCTCCCTCCTACGCAGGGCAGCCCAGCCCCTGCGCTACTCAGGGGGCTCTTTCTTTCTCCTATCAAGCAGTATGATGCTGCTGTCTCAGACAACCAAATCCAGGCTCAGTGTCACTGAGCCTTGGGTAGTAAAATCCCAGGAACCACTGTAGGGATTAGGGCAGGTCTGTCTTTGTGGCAAAGGGAGTGGCTTTCCAACACATGGTGGTTGCTTGTTTCTTTTTCTTTCTTGCTTTTTTTCTTTTTTAAGTGTTCCTTTCCTTGGTACATGAAATCACATACTATATGAGTTGGAAGGAATGTTAAACTGTGGTATTATCCTTCATGGCTATATCACAGATGAGACCACTGAAGCCCTGGGCAATGGGGCAGACCCACCCAACGTTTTATTAGTGCCCTTAAATGCTGGGGCTTATTGTAGGAACTAAGGGCACAGTCCTGTACAAAACAAAGTCCCTGCCTTTGTGGAGCTGGCATTTCAAGAGACAAACAGTAAATACATGGAGGATGAGGTCTGACAGTTAAGTTCACAAACTCATCCTATAAAAAGTGCTGCATACCTCATTGCTGGCTATAACTGCAGTCACCTTTGAAGTACTCCCCTAGGGAAGCTGTGCTCCAACACCAGTGCCCTGCCCACCCTTCAGAGCAGTTCTGTAACTCTTTTTCTGGAATGGCCCTCAGAGCTGTCATCATATTACCCTTGATGTCCTGAATGTCATCAAAATGTCTTCCTTTTGATATTTTCTTTATCTTCGGATAAACAAAAAGTAATTGGGGCCCAGATCAGGTGAGTAGGGGAGGGTATTCTAATATAGTTACTTGTTTACTGGCTAAAAACTCCCTCACAGACAGTGCCGTGTGAGCTGGTGTGTTATTGTGATGCAAGAGTCATGAGTTGTTGGCAAAAAGTTTAGGTTGTTTTTGTCTAACTTTTTCATGTAGCCTTTTCAGAACTTTCTTTTATTTTTTTTTAATTTTTTTTATTTTTAATTTCAACTTGCTTGTACATTTTTCTTTGAAGTACTCTTTTTTGTTGTTCATTTTCTTCTTCCTCTGGCAATGCTTGGCTGTTTTTGATGTTAGTATAGACGGGGTCTTACTCTGGCTCACTGCTGGTCATGTTGGTCTCAAACCTCTGAGCTCAGGCAATCCACCCGCCTTGGCCTCCCACAGCGCTGGGACTATAGGCGTGAGCCACCATGCCTGGCCCTTTTCAGCACTTTCAAATAGAAAACTTGGTTAACTTTTTGCCCAGTTGGCACAGATTCATAATGAATAATTCCTCTGACACCAATAAAGTTCCATGACATTATTTTGGTTCTTGATTTGGACTGACAAAATTTTTGGTCATGGAGAATTGGCTGGCTTCCATTGTGCACTTTGATGCTTTGCTTCAGGGTTGCATTGGTGACACCCATGTTTCATCACCAGTGTTAACATGACCTAAAATATCATCTTGCCTCTTCAGTAGGTCTTGGCAAACTTCTACTCTGCTTTGCTTTTGTTCATTGGTGAGCTTCTTCCGGCCATTTTTGCACACAACTTTATCATGCCAAGATCTTCAGTTAAGATTTTCCTGTTTCTCTATTGATGTTTACTTAGTCTGCTAAGCTGCTCACAGTTAGCTGACAATTTTGAGACACCATTTGATGAATTTTTGCTGTGTTTTCATCAGTTCTTGTTACTGGCTGCCCTGATCTGTCCTTTATCAGTGATGCTTTCCCTCCCCTCAGAAAACATTTAATCTATTTGTATGCTGCTGTTTTTTTCATGCCATTATCTTCGTAAACTTGAACATGTCCCTGATTTCACTTCCACACTTGCCAAATTTAACAAGAAATTTAATGTTTGCTTATTGCTCCAATTCAAGCTCCAGTATTCTTGTGACTGCACACAAAAACACAAAACACAATGAACACCACTCAATAAGATACCACCACGTGTCCACATGAACACAGGTGGGAGACACTGATATACCAAGGTTATGAAACCTTACCAAGTTGTTTGTACAGTGCTGCCAACATAAGCACACAGTGGCAAGCTTGTGAACCTAGTTGTTAGTTGATAGGCAGTGACAGGTGCTATGAGGAAAAGTAAACCACAGTCAAAGGATGGAGAGTGATGGTAGAGCTGTTTTGGGTAGCATGGGAGGGACCAGGCCACCATCTGGGTGGGAAGATGGTTTCAGGCAGAGGAATCTGCAGGGGCAAAGTCCCGGTGGTGGCTGGATGATGCTTGGTGTCAACAAACACCAAGAATGCCTGTGGGAAAGGCCAGAACCTTTCAATTCCTGGTCATTCATTTATCCATTTCATTCTCTTAGTGCTTAGTGAGTGCCTGCTGTGTACTAGACACTGCCCTCAGCTTTTCTACGCACTGCGGTATAAGTCCTGGCCACTTGGGGTGGGCCTGATGCTCCCCTGGGATGGTGGAACTGCCCCCGTGGCTGTGACCCTCACTCGTGGATGGCTGGCAGCAGGATCTTCTGCTTGCAGGTGGCCCTTTGTACTTTTGCCGTCTACGTGACCGTGGATAAGAACAACGTCTTGGATGCCAAGAAAGCCTTCGTGTCCTTGGCCTTGTTCAACATCCTTCGATTCCCCCTGAATATTCTCCCCATGGTGATCAGCAGCATCGTGCAGGTACAGGCCCTTCAGAGGGGCTCTGGGGTCCAGGACACAGAGCAGATGGCGTGGAGTCATGCCGTGCACCTGACACACTCATCACGCAGGTTCATCGTCAGCATTTTGCAGCACATTCTTCCTCTGGCCCTTCTTCTGGTCCCCTCCTTTACCCAGCTCGCCCTTTATTTTCTTTCTCTGCTGAAGAATTTTAAAGCATTTCCCAAACTTTCTGACAATTCACCAATTATTGCTTTAGCAAGCGTTTCTTCTTACATAATTATCATACCATTATCATACCTGACCAAATCAAACAGTTATTTCCTGCAGTAATAGTCCATGGTGGGGTTTTCTGGAGTATCTCAGAGAGGCCCGCATAGCTGGGCTGTGTGAGGGGGGGCCCATCGCCTTTGTCATTATGGTCCCTCTTCATCGAGGCCGGGCCTCTGTCCTGTTTTTCAAAAATAACTTTTGTGGGCTTTTGAAGGAAAACAAACAAGAACCAAAACCCGGTTTAGGTTTTTATTCTAAAGTACGGGCTTGTTCTAAGAAACATGAAGCCTTCAGAAATAAGATGGGGGGGAGGATGTGGGCCCGTCCATACTCGGGAAACCACTGAAAGCTAGCCTCGGTTTGTTTTTGCAAAAAAAAAAAAAAAAAAGACCAACACGTTTTTTAAAAATAACCGTGCATTACTTTCCATGCAGGCGAGTGTCTCCCTCAAACGCCTCAGAATCTTTCTCTCCCACGAGGAGCTGGAGCCTGACAGCATCGAGCGGCGGCCTATGAAAGATGGTGTGTGCGTGTGTGGTTTCCCCATCTGGGGTGGCGGCCTCCCCACCCCCACCCATCCCTCCCAGCTGGAATTTCTTTTCCTTGGCTGGCCTTAGGTCTGGCTCTGCCCAGCAGCTTATTTGTGAGTCCCCAGGAAGCAAAGCCTTTGCAGAGCTGCATGGAAGGGGAGGGAAGCCCTTCCTCCCAGGGCTTCTCTCATCGTGCACATCCCAGGAGGGTGAACTTGCACTTTTGCTTTCTTTTTTCTTTTTCTTTCTTTCTTATTTCTTTTTCTTCTCTTTTCTTTCTTTTCTTTTCTTTCAAGGCCCCACCTTGGCCTCCCATAGTGCTGGGATTATAGGTGTGAGCCACTACGCCTGGCCCACTTTTGCTTTCTTGCCAGGACACAGCCACTGGGTGACGCATCCCCCAGGAGTCACTTTCCAGGGGCCCAAACTTGAGCCCAACCTTGATTCTGTTCTGGGCTTATGGACAGGCCAAATAAGGACTCTGGAGAATGGCCAACCTCTCCAACTCATGAGCTGTGTATATTTAGATCTGAACCTCAGTTTCTTCATCTGGATAATGGAACACAAGTAGCTTTATTTTGGCATGGTGTTACAGATTTTTGTTGGTAGCTTGTTCATTTATCCTTCCCCAGCTGCTCCTCCTGAGCAGGGATTTTGTTTAGATCTGCTTCTCTAATTAATAATAAATATTAATGGCACTGAGAGCAGCAACAGTGTGATGCAGCGGTTGGTCCTGCCACCTTTGTTCTTTCCCAAGGACGTCAGTGCAATATCTCATCCCACACTCACCGTGGCACTGGACGTCCGAGGAAACAGGCCTCAGACTTGTCTGAGATGCCACAGCTGCTAAAAAGTAGAGGAAGGACTCACACACATAGCCGGTTGGTTGGAATCTGTGCTCTCCCGGCTGTGTGGTGTTGCAAGTCTGAGATTTACTAAGCACCTGCTGTGCATGAGGTGTCACTCAAAGGTCGCTGCACATACTGCCACATTTGCACCCTGCCACAGCCCTCTGGAGTTGATTCCATGATCATCAGCCCTATTTTACAGACAAAATAAGGCACAGAGAAGTTAAGTAACTTGCCTATGGTAGCTCGTGGATTCAAACCCACATTCTGGCTCCAGAGCTTAATACATATGGCCAGAGGATCTAATGTGAGCATGTACTGTTTATAACGTGTGAGCCCTGCCTTGTGCCGGGGCTTGTCCCTCAGCTCCGCCCAAAGAGAAAAAGCACTCAACCTGAACAAGGAAACTGGAAGGTGCTATTTACAGAATTCAACAAAAAACCCCACCGGGAGCCACAGAGAGCAGGGTGCTGCCAAGGGGCCCTGTCTGCCACACAGAGAGCTGGACAAACACTAGATTCCAATGCCAGGTCCGTGTTCATGTGTCTTCATGAGGCATCGACATGGTGCCTGGTACACAGAAGATGCTGGATGGGTTGTGGTGGTCACCACATCCCTAGTACGAGTGAGATGCTCTCAGCATCTTAGGCTCAATCCCCAGGTCACGGTGTCTCCTCCTGGGCACTATGGGCATCTGGGGATGCCCCATCCTGTGTTATGGAAGGCGGCCCTGTGTACCGTGCAAGGTGGAGCAGCATTCCTGGACGCTGTCCATCCACCTTAATTTTGACAACTCAAAATGTCTCCAGACATTGCCAGATGTCTCTTGGGGTGGGAGGCATAGTTTCTCCCAGTTGAGAACCAGTGGCCGTCATCCTCCTCATATCCCTGGCCTATGGTCATCTGGTTTCTGCTGTGTGGAGGACCAAGTCCCCTCACACAATGTGGGAGTGAGGCCTTCTCCTATAGGTCAAATTTCTCTGCAAAACATAGGCTGAAGTTTGAGGCAGCTTGAGGAAGTTTCTCACTACTGATGTTGTTCACAGCTCACTGAAGTGTCACCTGTGGGTACGGCCCAGGTCTCAGCCCCTCCTTCTGGCCCTGTTAGCTGCTTCTGGGGTGGTTTGGGTCTAAAGTGTTTGTCCAGCTCTCTGTGTGGCAGACAGGGCCCCTTGGCAGCTCCCTGGTTCTCAGTGCCTCCCGCTGGGGGGTTTTGTTCAATTCTGTAAATAGCACCTTCCAGTTTCCTTATTCAGGTTGAGTGCTTTGGGCGGAGCTGAGGGACAAGGTTAACCTAGGTTAGCCAGTTACTTCCTCTCCCTGCAGGTTGGAGGAAGGAAGTTATTTCTGCATTTGACAGCTTAAAAAAAAAAATCCACTGTATTATCTCCAGGGGGTCTTAAGCTGACTCATAAGTAAAAGACTTTATTTTGTTTGTTTTTTCAGGTGAGGGACTGAAGTAAGAAAATAAGGGGAGGAAGAGTGCATAGTGACAGGGGCTAGGAGTCTGAGAGACCCGGCCCCATTCAATGTGGGCTTTGTCTTAAGCGCCCTCCCCTCTCCCATACTTTAAGGCCACGCTTCCTTTTCATGTTCTGCTTGAGTGGCTGGTGTTTTAGAAAGGTTGACCTACTGTGATGTGTGCAGGGTGGTGTGGCTGGAGCTAGAGTGAGGAAGAGGAGCAGCATGTAGCTATTGGGGTGGAACGACCTGGTCTTGAGCACCAAGCAGGGCCTGTGGGTGAGGTGAGGGCCACTCCTGCCTGAGCCTGCCTGAGAAGGGGCGAGGGAGTCCCCAGGGCCTCGAGTAACCCTTGAGGGCCCCCTGTCCCGCCCTGTGCAGCCATCTCCCCCGTGAGCATCAGGATGGCATAACCTCCTGTCTTAGGAGGCCAAGCCCTCTGTGGTTTCCTTCTGCTTTCTGGGTGTGAGGCTGCCTCCAAAACTGCATGTTGGGACTTTTCTTTCAGAAACTGTGGCTGATACCACCAGATAATGCCCAACACCATTAGTCACTAGCATCTGGGCTGGAACTACTTGACCAGGGCAAAAAGAAAAATGGGTGTTCTACTCACGCTTAGCCCATGACTCCATCTGTGCCTGACGTGTTTTCTCGACTTTTTCTCAGGAGGTGGAGGGAGCAACAGCATCACCATGAAGAATGCCACCTTCACCTGGGTGAGGAGCGACCCTCCCACACTGAATGGGTAAGGCAGGACACAGACATACACATGGTGGCATGGAGTCAAGCCATGGGGCTTCGGTTAAACGTGGATTTTGAATTCTTGACACACTTCAGCTTTGTCACTTTGCATTTTTGAGCCTCAGTCTACCCATCTGGAAAATAGGTTCACATAGACCTACTTGGGCTATTGTGAGGAGCAGATATGAAAGTGCATAGCCCAGAGGGTCTCCTCTGATTATAAGTAACAAAAACCTCGCACAGTAGGCTTACACAGTAAAAGGGGTTTAGGGCTTACAAAATAGAGAAGTTCCACTTTCGGGTATGGTATGGTCCAGGCAGGGACTTGGTGCTATCAGAACTTTTTCCATCCTTTCTTTGTGACACTTCCCTCTGTGCTGCCTAATTCTCAGGCGTCTCCTCCCTTCCTGATGGGTCATGTGTCCTTCCCTGATTTAATCACCTTGTCTGGAGGGACTGGGTGCCCTGATTGGGTAGGCCAGGTCTGAGGCTATTATGTAGCTTAGGCTGCTAACCACTGGTCTATCCACGTGCACTTCCTGTCAGGGTGGAATTGTTCTTCCCTGGCTTCTCCTAAGTACCCTGGCTGGCTGCCTCACCCTTTCTGGGCAGCTTTCTGCCTGGCACTCTGCCCACCACAGTCCTTATCTTTCTGAAGCATATGGTGTCCAGAGAATTGGCCTGGTCTCCCTAGCACCTCGTCAAGTACCTTTTCTTTCTGACTGTGGCCTCACTCAGCAGCATTTTTAGGCCTCCTTAAAGAATGCCCGCAACACAGGGCCAACAAGAACTTTTAGGGGCTTGATTTATCTCTATTGCCCTAAATTATTATCCCCTAAGTAGCCAAATTGCTGCTTTGTTTTGTCAGATGGGGGACAAACTCTCCAGAGAAAAGAAAGTATATAAAATTCATGATGGGACTGTGTGTTTAAGTTTTTTCTTGTGTCTAACCTAAATCCGGTCTGCTTCAATTACAGCTTTTCTCTCTTGTTTTGCTCCACCCCAGTCTCCTCTGTGCCCTCATCCTTCCCTCTGTCCTTCCAGTCTCAAAGGCCATCCTGTTCCAGTCACTCTTTTCCTTGCAACTCTGAGAACCTCCTTTATCTAGTCAAATCCAGGCAAAGTGTCTCCTAGACACATTGTAATTAACTTTGGCAAATTTAATATGAAGGAGAAAATCCTGCAAGCAGTCAGGAGTAAAAAAAAGCATTACCTACAAAGGGAAAAACATCAGGATGAGCACAGATCTTTCAGCCGAAAATTTTCAAGCCAGAAGAGGATGGTCGTTGACCTTTAACCTTCTTAAACAAAACAATTTTCAGCCCAGGATCCTGTATCACACTAAACTGAGTTTCATTTTGATGGAAAAATCAAATACTTTACTGACATCCGTGTGTTGAGGAAATTTGCTGTAACTAGACCAGCTGTATAGGACGTACTTAGACCCATTTTTTATAATGACCAACCCAATGGTCCACTGTTAAAGTAAACTCACCCAGAAATTAAAGAACAAAGCCTAGCTTCTACAATGGTGAAAGGGATAAAAAGAGGCTCTGGACCTCTGACAAATGAGATGATGCAAGCTCCACCATATCTATCAGTTCTCTCAATGAATATGAATGGCATAAATTCTCCTCTAAAGAGGCACAGGCTGGCGGACTAGACACAAAAACTCAGGCCAGATATCTGTTGCTTCCAAGAAACACACCTTACTTCGAAGGATAAAACAAGACTCAGAGTAAAGGGATGGTAAACAGTAATCCAGGCAACAGGAAATCAGAAAAAAGCAGGGGTTGCAATCTGATTTGCAGATGCAATTGGATTTAAACCAACAAAAATAAGGAAAGACAAGGATGGACACTATATTCTTGTTAAGGGAAGCACACAATAGGAAGAGATTTCAATAACTAACATTTATGCATCCTACCTGAATGCTGCTTGATTTAGCTCAAGAATGGGGAAAAAAAATCCAGTGTACTCAATACTGATATGAAACCAATATATAAACAATTACATGCTCATATGAATGATAAAACACAGTCTAGCAAGGGGGAGAGGTGAGGAGGGCGATTGCCAGGATCTCATCTAATGTGCACAATGGGAGGGGATGTTCTACAACTTGAACTTGACCTTGGAAGTGAGAACAATGTAACCTAAAAATTTGTACCCTGGTATCAATTTGGAAAAAAAATCCTGAAAAATTGCTTAAGACATTTGCCTTTTGAGTTAACCTACAAGGGGAAAAAAGGAACTTCAGAGTTCGTTTTGAAGTCCCCAGGCCTAAATAGACTTTATCTGCCATCAATTACCTACATGTACGTAATTTTACATGGCTTTGTGCATGCAAATAATTTTAAATGTCCTTGTTTGTGCAGTAGCCACATTTCTCTTGCTTATGAGGTCTTTGCTCTACCTGTACCCCCTTTGCATTTTCATGGCTATTTCTGTGGATTAAAAAAAAGGAATGCTTTGTTGAATGAATAAATAAGTAAAATCTTCCATTCTTGGCTGGACAGTGGCAGATGTTGCATCACTGGGCCTCCTGTCCTTGCCTCTCTTAGCATGGAAATAGAAGAATAATCAGTTACCATGCAGCAGTATCAAAAGGATTAAATAGTGACAGCAAAATCTGTCAGCATTTCTACTAGTGTTTCAAAATCATTATAGTAGCAGTTGAAAAGCAGAGTCAATGTAAATGAACCCAGGAAAGCTCTGGGTGTGCTGGCCATGAACGCAGGTGGAATCCCAGTCTGCTGTGCTGTTGGCAGCGGGAGTGACATGGAATTGTCTCACGTCATGTCACGGCCAGTCATGCTGGTAGAACATTGAACTTATTTCATTTTGCTAACTGCTATTTGTTAAAGGATTTCAGCAGAGATGCATTCATGTCCATCTCCCCTTCGACCCTTCCCTGAGTCTCAGCTGGAAGCAAAGCAGGGACATCTTAGTGTAACTTCCTTCAGGGTCTTCCTAGGCCTGGCCACCACCCACTTTCCTCTTTAGTGCCATGGGACCCCAAATCACACCCTGACACTTCACCCCTTTGGGCCTTTCTCCAGCTGTTCCTGGGTTTCTGTGTCCAGGCCTTGCCTACCCTTCCTTGGAGTTTGTTGTGAGCTGTCCAGAGATCACATTGTGCCCTCAGGGATGTTAACTAACACCTCTCCATTCAGCTCAGATGTATTTGCATCCTGGCACCTGTTTCCTGCTTCACACCTGCAGTCCGCTAGATGATTTGCTGCACTGAGCTCAGTAGGAACTTCCAGGTCTCATTACCTGTGCAGGCCCTGCCTTCGGTCTCTCTCTACTCTGGGTAAATCCAGCCTAGCAGTGCAGCTGAGCCAGGGTATGTCTTTGTCCTTTCAGCATTACCATCTCCATTCCGGAAGGTGCGTTGGTGGCTGTGGTGGGCCAAGTGGGCTGTGGAAAGTCATCTCTGCTCTCAGCTCTCCTGGCCGAGATGGACAAAGTGGAGGGGCATGTGACCATCAAGGTAGGACAAGGACTGGGGGCGGGGCACAGAGAGGTGGGGGCTGATGGCCTGTGTGGAAGGTCAAGACTGACGGTGGTTATCTGTGCTAGAATTGCAAGCAGCAGGGTCTCTCTCCTCCTCATTCTCTTTCCATCTGGCTTTCTCGCCCATCCTTTCTGTTTTACCCTGTGCCATCTTAGAAAGCAGGATTTGGGTATCATTTATTTCCTGCTGTGTCCCAGCACTGCTTGGCATGTAGTAGCCGCTTGATCAATATATAGTAAACACACCAATGCGCCCTGGAGTACTCCTGTCTCCTCCCCTCCCTCCCTCTGCCCGCATCATCCGTTTCCTCCCACAGTCTATTTATGCATGAATCTTCCTGGCTTGTCCTTTCTCTTTATAGTTTCTCTGTGTATCTCTTCTTGTATCAAAACTTAAAATGTTTGATTTATGTGGTTGGAATATTTTCTTAGAGCATTTTTTTTTTTTTAAGAGTTTCATCAAACTATCAACATGGGGCTAAAAAAAGACTGTAGTTTTATTGCTTTTAAATACACAGAGTACTTGGATCTAAGTTGAAATTTCCCGAGAGTGAACTTAAGGCTGTTTGGCAGGTTAAAAAAAATTCAGTGGAAATCAAAATCCTTCTTTTCCATTTAGTTCATTCCCCATGAAGGCCTTTTCTTCATGTAAAAATACATTCCTTAAAGTTTTCTTGACGCTAGCTAGCATTTCCTGGAGTGTGGTCTGCTGCAAATTCATCTTGCAGGATGTTTGGGGAGTAAAGGGCTCCAGGCTCAAACAAGCCTGGGAATAATGCACACTCTGACTCCTTTCTTCTAGAGATTTATAATAAAAATTACAAAGTAAAGATTCTCCAAAGTCCTGCAAGAAGAGAAAAACCTATTTAAGTTGGTTTAACCCTGCATGGCCCTGACATATTTGCCTGTACCTCTTTATTGTCTGTACAGCAGCTGTTTACCTCCCCAGAACTACTGTCTCTTGGAACCCACTTTTGGGAATGCTAGTTTATGGCATTGTTTTTATTGAGCAAAATTCTTTCTTCATTGGTTATACGGTGCCCTTTAGAAAGTATACATTATAGTGGTTGAGTCCAAATTAATGGCATTTGAGAAATGTATCATTACTTTCAAGTACATGCTATAAAAGTAAGATGAATGGGCAATGTGAGTTAGG
The DNA here is from genome assembly GCA_963574355.1 of Loris lydekkerianus. Lineage (NCBI taxonomy): Eukaryota > Metazoa > Chordata > Mammalia > Primates > Lorisidae > Loris > Loris lydekkerianus. The sequence continues at coordinate 29,597 of CAUYPK010031440.1, read as the reverse complement.
TTAATAGAAGAAAATTCCACATCACAGTGGAATCCGTGTTGCAGTCTATTCCTTTAACCCCAGGTGTCCGTGATCCCAGCACTACTGGTATTTGGAGCCAGATAATTATTTGTGATTGGTCGTTGTGGCTTGGTAAGGGGAGTGGTAGGAAGAAGTTTAAAATGTTTCTTTTCCCCTCAAATGTTTTAGTAAGTATGGATTGTGCTTCCACGTTGGGGTTATCTGTGGTTCTATGATGAGGCTTTGTGACATTTTTTGGCCTCTTGTAAGTTAAGGATACTGGAATTGGCAGATTAGTTATTTGAGAATTTAAGAGTCATGGTAGCTGGGATTCACTCTCAGGCTTGCTCCCTTGGATTCGCTTACTTCAGAATCTTCGTGGTTACTTGTTACCTCTATAGGTCTACCTCCTCTACAGGTCACGTGCCTCCCCATAGCCCCTGGCTCAGCGTGAGCCTCCTGCTGTGCTCTGGCCTGTTTCCTGTCACTCTCTCTCGTGATTGAGGCGTGTTCCCATTACACTGGCCTTTCTGTTCCTTGAAATGTGCCAACACTGCCTCAGCCTGGGCCTTTGCACGTGAAGTTCCCTCTGATTTGAATGCTCTTTTCTCTTTGTGAGACTTAACATCTCTCACCTTTCAGTGTTTGTTTTTTAAAAAACTGTTTTTAACAGCGTAAGCATTTTTATTACTGAAATGCCCAAAGCAAATATCTGTACTCCACCCCTTATTCTTATACTATCTGTGACACCTTGTGCTACATGGGAATAAAAACAGATAGACTTTGAAGTGGACTGCTGTGCTATGGAAATCCTCTGTTAAATTTCATCAAAGAAACCTCCTCAAGGAATCCTTGCCAGTCTGGGTCAGACTTTTTAAAGGTCTCCTATGTTCTTCTCTCTTAGTGTTGATAACTTTAGTCAAGTAGCTTTGTGGTCATGTCAGGCTCTTTCACTCTTTGGAAGCAGGGGTTAACTCCTGACCCTGAAGTCAGTGATTCACCCAGTGTGGCTTCTGATCCCAACTCTGGCATCTGTAGTTCTTTGTGAGTCGGTTTCCCTCTTGTTAAGGCAGTAGGTGTAATGAAAATGTCTTGTGAAGTGGGCTCTCCTGGCAGGTGGGCTCTCCTGACTGTTGCCCTGTTGATCAAGTCTGTCTGTCCCCCCTCCTCCATTTTCCGAGTAGGGCTCAGTGGCCTACGTGCCCCAGCAGGCATGGATTCAGAATGATTCTCTCCGAGAAAACATCCTTTTTGGACGCCCGCTGCAGGAACGGTATTACAAGGCAGTGATAGAGGCCTGTGCCCTCCTCCCAGACCTGGAAATCCTGCCCAGCGGGGACCAGACGGAGATTGGTGAGAAGGTCAGTGCAGTTTCAGCATCGGTCCCTAGATCCGTCAGCTGTTGTAGCCACAGAAGCTCAGTGGCTTGTTAGTCCGCCCCAATGGGCTGGGCCCAGCAGGGGAAGAGGGGGTGCTCCACTCAATGCTGCAGGCTGGCTGGGCTGGGCTCTGGGCTGTGGTGTGGCTCAGGTCTACCTACATGGGTTCTTACTGAAGTTTGGGCTGAGGGGGTGAGGCTGTCCCTTCCCTGTACACAGCAAGTCACTTGTCCAAGCACAAAGGCAAGGAACCAGGAAAGCTGCTTCCCTTGTGGTCACATGATGGCAAAGTCACATGACAAAAGGCATGATATAGGGAGGACGCATGTCTGATTCAAATGTCCCAGGGCACAGCCATGATAATAACAACACAGTTGCTAGCACTTATTGAGCATTTTCTGTGTGGCAGGCACCACGCTTAACGTTTTACATCTGTTTCATTCATAGCATGCCCATGAGGTGAGATTTTTTTTGTTATCCCCGTTAAATGCTTGAGGAAAGGGTGGCACAGAGAGGCTAAGTGACTTGCCTGAGGCAAAGCCGCAGAGAGAGCATGGCTACTGTTCCATGTTCTTAGCTGCTACATTTTGTCACCACTAAGGAGGGTGATTCTCTGTTCATGTCAGCCATCACCCCTTCCACCACCTCTCCATCCCCCAGCTGTTCTTCAGCAACCCCCATCCCCTTGCCCTCTGAGGGCCTTTGCAGGTGCCTTTGCCTGGCCACCTTGCTCTGCCATCCCCTGGTGGTTGTCCAGTGTGTTGCAACCAGGAGTTGGAGAAGCTTGACCTCACCAAATGTGCATGATGCAATGGTACATTTCAAAACTATTAAGAAATGAGTATAATTGTGGTGGATATGTTACTTAGTTCAATGTAAGCATTTTACATTGTGTATCAGAGCAGTACCCTGAACCCCATAAATGCATCAACAAAGTTATGATTTAATAAAAAATAATAATAAAAATTAGTGGCTCCACCAGCTTTCTGATTTGGTGAATGATTTTTTAAAAGATTGAGGTAAGTCTATAGTTCCTTGGAGAGAAAAAGCAAACTGTGAGCAGGGGCTTCTTGGTTTGCAAAGGAGCTCTGATTATGTCTCTTCTTTTCTGCACATCAGCTTTGTGCTGTTTTTTTTTTTTTTGCAGTTTTTGGCCGGGGCTGGGTGTGAACCCGTCACCTCCAGCATATGGGGCCTGTGCCCTACCCCTTTGAGCCACAGGCACCGCCCCTGTGCTGTTTTTTGTTTGTTTAATAAAAAAAAAAAAAAAAAAAATTGTTTTTTTAATAAAAAACAAACAAACAAAAAACAATGTCTGTGCCCGGCATTCAGAGTCCTCACTATCCCGGTCTAAATCCCAAAACCAGAATCTGGAGGGAGAGACTGACTGCCTACCTTGGGTCCATTATCTGCCTCTGGGCCAATAAGCTATGGCCAGAGGGCCCATCAAAGGGAACTTGGCTACTAGGATGGGCCTTGACTCAGGAGAGAGAGAACAGGCATCTCTTGGGAGGGTCAAGAGATGGCTGGGTATCCCAGTGGGTGTCCATAGTGATTCCCCAGCTAGATATGGAAATGGCATGGGGTTATCTGTCATGGGGAAATGGGAAGCCGGGCTCCTGTGTCTGGTCCTGGCAGTGCCCCTCCTTCTGGAGAGTGGAGCCTAGGGTGGGTTTTAGCACCACTGGGGGCAGATACTGCCTGGGTTCTACGTAGCTTCTCCAGGGAACTATAGATCCAGAATAAGCTGGCAGAAGATGTTGGCTGTTAACGCAGCAGCAGCAACAACAAAAATATTATCACATCTACCCATGTCTTCCATGAGACTAAAATACCAGGGGCCAGCATCATTCAGTGCCATCAGACACCCTTCGATGAATGTTCACTGTGTGCCAGCTGCCCTGCCCCACAACTCACGGGGGACATGGGTTTTCTCTTTTGCCCATTTTATAGATAGTGCTAAGCCCTGTGCCATGGTCCCATCCCTGGCTGTGGTGGAGCTAGGACATGAACCTGTGTCTGTGCAGATGTGATCTGTACCCATAGTCTCACATTAAAACAGGAGGTAAGGCCCTGCAGGACCTCCAGCCTGGGGCCACTGCCTCCTGAGCAGGTCAGCCTCTGCATGGCTCTGTGACATTCTTGAGTCTTAAGGTTTCCCAGGAACCCCACTCCTCTGCCTTGTCTCCCCAGGGTATGAACCTGTCCGGGGGCCAGAAGCAGCGCGTGAGCCTGGCTCGGGCCGTGTACTGCAACTCCGATGTTTACCTCCTCGATGACCCCCTCTCAGCGGTTGATGCCCATGTGGGAAAACACATATTCGAAAATGTGATTGGACCCAAGGGGATGCTGAAAACCAAGGTACCTGCTGGTGGGATAGGGCTTGGGCACCAGCCGCTTCCCATCTTCAGTGAGGTTGGAACGTGTCCCCTTTAGGAATTTTTTGCTTCCCTTGCTTTTTCTGGTTTTGTTTTGTTTTAATTGTACTTTAGGGACACGTTTCTCATGCTTCCCTTGGAAGTCTTCCTGAAACAGCTATCTTGGACTTACTTGTCTTTATAGGGATTAAGTTCTTGACATAGACTTGAATTCGTTGCCTCCTCTTGGCCAAAGAAGGTGTCTCTTCCTGATTACACTGCAGGGCTTCCCAGAGGAGTCCTGCCTTACGACCTGCTGTGACTGAACAGGCCGTACTTCCTTCCATGCCAAGGTGGCTATGGGTGGACCGATGGCCGTCTGGAGCAGGAGTATTTCCACAGCACCATAACACGATAGGAAACAGTTCCTGTGTTCTTTTTGACACGGCAATTGGTGGTGGCTGGTGGGTTCACAATGGCTTGTCTTTTTTTTTTTTTTTTTTAAATCCTGAGTATAAAACTAACGCTTACCTATGGGGGAAATATAGAAACTTAAGATAAACATGAGAAAACACAATCCCACCAGTTTGAAATTTTGTATTTCTTTTACGTCATTTCGCTGTGTATATACTTTAATTTTCTATTTTCTTATTTGTGTGTGTGTGTGATCTTTTTAAGTGGAGTTATCTTGTTATACATACGTGCAGCAGGCCCATGTGTACCATCAAGACTCAGTGCAAACATAATTTTTAAGTAGTAAAAGGTATTTTGTAAAGTCATCAAAGTATTGCATGCCCCTGGCAACAAAATCCTTGTGCACAAGAATGTATGTATATGTAGTAAATAAAATGCTGTACCCCTCATTCTTCTCTCGAGAGCAGGGGTCAGCAAATGTAGCCCACCACCTATTTTTGTGTAGTTCTTGAGGTAAGCATGGTGTTTACATTTGTAGATGCTTAGAAGAAATCTGAAGATGAATAGAATCTTGTGACCCTTAAAACTCACATTAAATTTAAATATCAGTGTCTACAAATAAAGCTTTATTGGAACACAGCCAGTCTCTGGGCTGCTTCCTGCTATAACGGCAGTGCTGTGTAGATGGCAACAGTAAGGCCTCATAAAGCAGAAAATATTGGCCCTTTAAGAAAAATTTTGCTGACTTTTTTATTCATATAGTTTGATGACTATCTTCCCAAACTTTCAGATCTGCAGATAATATACATACCTGTCCAAATTTTATAGTGGTTTTTGGTGTGGCGGTCAGGGGAAATTACTGTAAAAAAAATTAGGTTTTGTGTGCACACTGTTTTGCAGAGGCTTTTTTCCTTTATTCATTCACACACTTGCCCAGTTCCTTCCCTCCTTCTCATCTTTCAGTATTTTGCTCAAAAATTGCCTTTGCCATCACTCTAGTTTAAACTGCAAGCGCCACCCTCCCCCCACCATCAGCACACCTGGGTCCCCCTTTTGCTGTGTTCCCAACAGCCAGCACACAGTTTTACTTCTGTTTATTTCTCCTCCAACTCTGGAATCTGGGCAGGGGTATTTTTCTGTTTTGCTCCTTACTGCTTCCCTGGCACTCAGCACTGGCCCTCGGCACACTTGTGCTGAAGGGGTGTACGCACAGATTGAGCTGCTGCTGCTGCCTGCTGTTATCACAGGTGTGTTTCTATCTTCAGGCCCAAGTTGTGCCCTCGAGGTGCTGGCTGTGTCCTGCCTCTCCAGGCTGCTCTGCTGAGTCAGGCTGTCTCACGCATGTGGGCTGACGTGGCTGGGTTTCCACTTTGTCCACAGACGCGGGTCCTGGTCACGCACGGCATCAGCTACCTGCCACAGGTGGACATCATCATGGTCATGAGTGGTGGCAAGATCTCCGAGATGGGCTCCTACCAGGAGCTGCTGGCCCGAGACGGCGCCTTCGCTGAGTTCCTGCGCACGTATGCCAGTGGCGAGCAGGAGCAGTCCTCAGAAGATGATGGTAAGGACAGCCTTGGTGTTCCCCTGCATGGGGTGGCACCTTGAAGGGCCACGTTTGCCTCTTTGAAGTTGCCGTCATCCATGCAAGGAAGGTGGCTCATCAGGGCAGTAGGATGGGAGCAGGGCTGCCCCGACCACCAGGGGCCAGCTGAGAACATGTCTTAACCGTTCCAGGGCTGAATTGAGAGGGGCTCCTGTGTTTCATGACCAGGGAGAGCAGCAGTCCCTGCCTGGGGCAGCTGACCCCAGGGCACATCCTAGTGCATTCTGATTGAACTTCCAGGCTCAGAGTTGGCACCTGGGTTTGAATCCCAGCGGCTTTTCTTACCAGCTGTGTGACCTTAGGCCTGTCCTCAAACCCGAGCCCCAGTGTTCCCTCAGGTAGAGAACATATAGCAGTAGAAACATTTCAGCATCTCATGGTAGACTTAATGTGATAAAATGTATGCACAGCCTTTGGCATGTGCCTTGTATTTCCCAAACTATCCCAGTAATGATAACTGTTATTAATACTACTCTGCAAAGAGGATGTGTCCCTGGCATCTAATGGGTCACTGTAGGCCTGCCCACTTCCCATCTGGTCTGTTCTCCCAGCTAGACTCTGAAAGTGGGATAGTTTTGGAGGTGCCTGCTAAGTCCCTGCAGAATTCTGGACTGGGACCTTGACCTTATTTAAAGTAAAACAGGTGGACTTCAGAGAAGTCTCTTCTCTCTTCTCAGTTGATTTCAAGTTCAGGGGGGTGGGTTGCAACCTTCTCAGGCTGCTCTGTGCTTATTGGGTCACACTGGCACAGGTGTCCTCAAACCCCATGGGCCACATGTGGCAGTGTGATTATATTTGTTCCTGTTTATTGTTTTACTTCAAAATAAGATATGTGCAGTGTGCATAGGAATTTGTTCATAGTTTTTTTTGTTTTTTTTTAAACTAAAGTCCAGCCCTCCAATGGTCTGAGGGACAGTGAACTGGCCCCTGTTTAAAAAGTTTGAGGACCCTGCTAGCATCTCAGAACACTCTCTGCTCTCCTCCCTTCTGGGAGCTTTGACCCCTGTTGACCTGGGGAGAGAACAGCTGGTCTGATGCTTTTTCTGGGCCCCAAAGGAGCATCCCTTTGATGTGGCACACCAGCTTTGATTTCAACTGTTGCTAAAAAGAGTGAAACTAAAGAGAGGTCACCTACCCTGATTTCCCTCTTCCAGGAGATAATTACAGAGCCCTGGGCCTGTGAGGTGTGATTGTTATGTGTGTTTGGTCAGGGGTCACATGGTCTGTCTTTGGGCTGCGGCTGCAGGGCTGTCTCACTGCATTAGTGCCCTGGGCTTAACTGACGTCAGTCTGTGGATGGGTCCCCTAGGATTGTGCCCCACAGCAGGGGGGTCGCCAAGGAAGAGCTATTTGCTGTTCTTTCCCAGTCACTCCACCTGCCATGTGTTAAGTATTTGTATTATTCTTCTGGGCTAGAAGAACAGAAATTTACCAAATCTATAAGATCAAAGTGTCAGCAGAGTCATCTCCTTCCAAGGGCTGTGAATCTGTCCCAGGGCTCTCCCCTGGTTTCTGGTGGTTTTCTGGCAGTCTTAACACTCCCTGGCCTGTGGAAGCATTGCCCTGCTCTCTGCCTCCACAGTCACTGGCACTCTCCCTGTGTGCATGCCTGTCTCCTGATTGCCCCTTACTGTAAGGACACTGGTCATGTTGGGTTAGGCCCCACCTTACTCCAGTGTGACCTCATCTTAACTGATTTCATCTGCAGTGACCCTGTTTCCAAATCAGGTCACATTCTGAGGTGCTAGAGGTCAGGGCGTCAACATATGAAATTGGGGAAAAGCACAATTCAACCCTAAACAACCCTATTCTAGCTTTTGAGGAGAAAGCATCAAACAAGTTATAGGCAAATCCTTGTCTTCATGTACTTCAGAGTCTAATGGGCAGGAAAGACAATAAACAGTTAAGGAAGATTTCAGATAGCTGTAAGTGCTTGAAAAAAATGGCAGTAGCGTGCGCTGAGGAGTGATGGATAATGTTGGGGTTACTCACTGTGGTTAGGGAAGCCCTTTCTGGGGAGGGGACATTGACGTGGGAAGGAGCTAGCAAGAAGAAGGTCTTGGGAACAGTGTTCTAGACATAGGGAACAGCAGGTGCAAAGGCCTCAGGACCAGAGTGAGCTGCATTTGTCTAAGAAACGAGGAGGTGGCCAGTGTGGGCAAATCATAGTGGGCCAGGAGTGGAGAAGGGATGAGGTCAGCATATGTGTGTCTGCAGGGCCTTCCAGGGGAGGAGTCTGGGTTTTGGTATCAGTGCAGTGGGAAGCCCCTGAATGTCAACAAGGGGGAGTGACTGGCCTGAGGGACACATGGTGACCACTGGTGGGATCCATTGCACCTCAAGTCTGGCCTCTGAGTTTCCTGTCTTCTGCTCCTTCAGTGGTCTCTGGATATATCCTTTGGTGGGAGCGTATTTACAATTCTGCATGAGGGTTTCACTGTAGGGGTCCTAGTGGTTTTTTTTTTTTTTTGCAGTTTTTGGCTGGGGCTGGGTTTGAACCGGCCACCTCTGGCATATGGGGACGGCGCCCTGCTCTTTTGAGCCACAAGTGCCGCCCCATCCCAGTGGTTTTTAATAAGTGCTTTCTCAAGATATAATGCACATATTATTCACTCATTTAAACCACACAACCAGTGCTTTGTTAGTGTATTCACAGAGGTATGCACCATCACCACAATTTTAGAACATTTTTCATCACCCCCATACGTATGAGCAGTCACTCCTCACTTGTCACCAATCCTCTAGGCCAGACGTCCTCAGACTTTTTAAACAGGGGGACAATTCACTGTCCCTCGGACCATTGAGGGCTGGACTATAGTTAAAAAAACAAAAGAAAACAAAACTATGAACAAATTCCTATGTACACTGCACATACCTTATTTTGAAGAAAAAAAACAAAACGGGAACAAATACAATCACACCGCCTCATGTGGCCTGCGGGCTGCAGTTTGAGGACCCCTGCTCTAGGCTCTGGGCAACCGTAAGTCTACTTTCTGTCTATTGATTTGCTCATTCTGGACATTTCACGTAAATGGAATCACTTAACATGTGGAATTTTGTGACTGGCTTCTTTTACTTAGCACAAGGCTTTCAGGGTTTGTCTGTGTTGGGGCTTCATTCCCTACGGTTGCTGAATGACGTTTCATTGTGTGGATAAACATTTTGTTTATTAATTCAGTGCAGATGGACATTCGGATTGTTGCCACTTTTTGACTATTATGAATAACACTACTATGAGCCCCTCAGGTTTTTTCCCCCTTTTAAAAAGATTTTGAATTGATACAAGGGTACGTAGGATTAGGTTACACTGTTTGGGTTTGTTAGGTAACGTCCGGGTTGTGGTTGAGCTCTTCACCCAGGAGGTGTGCCATGTACCCCTATGTTGTACGCATTAGGTGAGAGCTTACCAGAACCCCCCATCCCTTGCCTGTTTCCTCCCTTCTTGGATTTAATTGTGTTTTCTCTTGTGTGGGTCTCTAGCTATTCATCAGTGCTTGTTTTTCCATTCTTGTGATACATCACTAAGGAGAATGTTCTTCAGCTGCGTTCAGGTTAATACAAATGATGTGAAGTCATCTTTTTTATGGCTTAATGGTATTCCATGGTATACATATAGTGCAGTTTATTAATCCATCCATAGGTTGATGGGCACTTTGTTTCCATACCTTTATGGCTGTGAGTTGAGCTATGATAAACATTTGAGTTCTAATGTCCTTATGATAAAATGATTTTTTTTTTCCTTCTGGGTAGATACCTAGCAATAGAATTGCAGGATCAAATGGAAGGTCTGCTTTCAGCTGTTTGAGGAGTCTCCGTACTTCCTTCCAAAAAGGGAAGGGCTGTACTAGTTTGCAGTCCCACCAACAGTATGTAAGCGTTCCCTTCTCTCCACACACATGCCGGCATCCGCAGCTTTGGAACTTTGTGATGTGGGCTTTTCTCACTGGAGTTAGGTGATGTGTCAGGCTGGTTTTGATTTGGATTTCTCTGATGCTAGGAACATTGAGCACTTTTCCATGTGTTTTCTGACCATTTGTCTCTTCTTGGGAGAAGGTTCTGTCCGTGTCTCTTGCTCAGTTATTAATTGGGTTGTTTGCTCTTAATAAACCTTTTGGCCAGATTAACTAGAAACAGAGAAGTCAGAGCTCTAATAACCTCAATCAGAAATGAAAAAGGGGAAATAACAACAGATAACAGAGAAACAAAAGATCATTGCTGATTACTGCCCAAAACCTAGACATTTGAAAATGTGGAGGAAGTGGACCAACGTCTTGGACACTACATCCCTGGACTTAACCAGGATAAAATAGAACTCTTGACTAGACCAATATCAAGCACCCAAGTTGCAGCAACAATAGAAAAGCTTCCAACAACAACAAAAAAGCCTTGGAACAGATGGCTTTACACCAGAATCCTACCAAACCTTCAAAGAAGAGCTCATACCTGTATTGTAGAACCTATTCTAAAACACTGAGAAGGAATGAGCCCTGGAGGTTTTAAAAGAAAAGTTGTATTTTCTTTTAGGAAAAGAATTTTAGGTTTTTTTCCCAATGTGTGGTGGTTGACATTCCCTTTGGCTTTTGAGTTCTCTGATTTGAATGAGTTTCTACACGTGCCCTTGCAGTTAGAAAGTTCTGCCTTACGTCTAGCCTATTTCCTCTTGCTGCAGAATCTCCTTTCTCTGTCTCTTAGTCATGGTAACTTCTCAGTCGACTGCATTTTACCGACCTGCATGGCGGGCTGCATTTACATGTGGGTTTAACTGAATCTCTCCCCATTTCCTTTCCTTCTGCGTGAGCAAGGACTGTCCTTAAACTCCTCTTGGCCTCAAATGGGTTCCCCCCCCCCCTTCCATCCCAGCTGCCAGCATATCCAAGGCCGTTTATATAAAACATGGAATGCTGCCAATTTCTTTATTATTTTTTTGTGTATATTAGCACTTTATAATACCACCCACCATCCTATGAATGTGGGTTCAGCCACCCCGCCTCCTGCCAGGTAGGGCACATAAGATCTTAGCTCTGGGTCTTCAGTCTAACGGGGCAGCTCCCCGTCTTTTTCTGACTCTCTGGAGGGGCCCCTTCTGTAATGTCTTGGCATTAAAATCTAGTCTTGCTCAACTTCAGACAGCACTAAGTGCCAGTGACCTTGGATTTGTTTGAACTGCATTTTTGGCCCCTCCTAAAGGGTAACATTTTTTCTTGTTGGATTAATCAGGTCTTTTTTTAGAATACCCAGGCTGCAGTGGGGTGAGGAGCACATGGCTGGGGAGGAGGGGAAGATGTATAGGGGTGAGACTTGTAGCCGAGGAGAGATTGACCTCTCCTGTGGAGATATTTAGTATGCTGATTTCTAGGAAATCTACTTAATTTTTTATTTTTCTGAATAGCAAAGAAGGTGAAAAACATTTTTTATGACTGTGTTTTTTTCTCAAGGAATCTAAAACTTAAAGCAGTGGTTTTTAATGGGGGATCAAATTTGCCCCCGATCCTCTGGGGATATTTGGCAATGTTTGGAGATATATTTGGTTGACACAACTGAAGTCAAGATTACCACAGGCAACTAATGGGTAGAGGCCAACGATGTTGCTAAACATCTTCTAATGCCCCGGGCATCAGGAGCATCAAGGATAAGGGACCCTGGGCAGCACCTGTAGCTCAAAGGAGTAGGGCGCCGACCCCATATACCAGAGGTGGTGGGTTCAAACCCAGCCCCGGCCAAAAACTGTAAATAAATAATAATAATAATAACAATAATAATAATAATAATAATAATAATCTGAAGGATATCTCAAAGCCAAAACCCATTGCTTCAGAATCATAGCATGGAGGGAAAAAGAGAAAATTAAAAAAAAAAAAAAAAAAGGGTAAGGGACCCTGAAATCTGGGGACTGCCCAGAGTCCTTCCGTGTCATCTTGGGAGAACCTCACACTGCCCAGAGTCCTTCCGTGTCGTCTTGGGAGAAGGGCCTTTATTCCATTGATATGGCCGTTTTTCAAAACCTTGTTGAAACTGTCTCAATCCTGTGACAAATATTTTTCCCTTTTCAGTTTTTTGCTGAGTTTTTTTTCCCCTGACTGATTATAAAGTCAGTATATACTCATCATAGACATTTGGAAACTAGAGAGGAATGTAAAAAAGTGGGAAAAAGAGTATCCTTCCTGGGCGGCACCTGTGGCTCAGTGAGTAGGGCGCCGGCCCCATGTACCGAGGGTGGTGGGTTCAAACCCGGACCCAGCCAAACTGCAACAACAACAACAACAAAAATCCTTCCTGCTTTCCCACCACCAGAGGCACAGCCACTGTCAGCATTGGGATCTTTTCCACCTGTCTTTTCTTTCTAGGCCTTGTTCTTCCACATGATTGAGTTTCCTCATTTCTCCTCCTGTCCCCTTTTTTCCTCCCGCCCCTCTGCACACTGGGTCCTAAGCACTTCCCCACGTTTCAGAAGTTTGTACCGAACGGCTCCGGAGACTCAGTTGTGCAGATGGCACGTTCCTTCTGGCTGTCCTCAGCGGCTGCTTTTCTTCCTCTTTTGAGGATGAAGAACTTTCAGAGCCAAGGCTGGAGGAGAGGAGGTGGGGTGAGGTAGCCAGTCGATTCCGTTTTTGGTCAAAAATGAGGCGTTGACTGTAAAGCAGTGAGTTAAAATTCTTCCCTCAAGGGAGGCAGGCCTGCAGCTGGCTCTTGCCCAAGCAGAGTTCTAGAACCTTCTTGAGTCAAGGCTGTGTTGGTGGAATAAACAGTGAGCTTCCCAAGGTGCCTGCTCCCAGGGCTGGCAGCTGAGTACACAGACCAGAGGCTACACTCACGTGGTTCAGGGTACAGGCAGCACCTGGCTTATTAGCACCAGAGACCCATCACCTGCTACTTTGGAAAACTCAGGGACATTCATTGACTTACAAGTATCATGTGTTTGCTTTACGAAAAAAGAGACAAGACATTTTTAGTATTTTATAGCTTTCTCCACTCTCCCCACCCACCCTCCCATTCATTTCTCCTGCCTTGTTTTTCTTTGTGGTGCTTATCACTGTCCAACAATAAATGCTAGATCTGCTGGTTTGTTTCTTGTCCTGTCTCTTCCCTTGGAAATTAAGCTCCATGAGGGCTTTTTGGTTGCCTGTGCACCCCCAGGGCTGAGAACAGTGCCTGGCACATAGTAGGCAATAAATGCGTCAACTACATGAGTGATTTATACCTTGATTAAGGCTTGCTCTGTACAAGCAATGTGTAGGTCAGAGGGCTTTGGATACAGCTGCATAAGTATCCCAGTTTAGAGGAAAATACGAGCTGATTTTACCTGTTCCTAGGAACCAGCTTTGTAGGGCTGAGCTGTGAGAGGGCACCACTGTGGCTGTGTTGCAATACCCCCCTCTGGTATTGCAAAGTCAGCTCTGCATATTCATTTGTCAGTCTGTCCATCTGCCCACCAGGTGTGTGCAGAGTCCCTGCCGTGTGCCGCAGGGCCACCTGGCATGTGAGCCGCCACACGAATGGTGCCTGCCTCGCAAGTTGGGCAGTGCACATCCCGTATGACTGCACATAGCAGCCTGGAGTGCCAGGTGCTGGGAATAGAGTGATGGTAAAACCCACTCTGTACCCTTGAGAGCTCACAGTCTAATGGGGAGACAAACCCTGAATACTCAAGGACATCATGGTGCTAAATGCAGTGATAGGGGTGGGGTGCCCACCACAGCTCGGGAGGGGCTGGAGTGACATCCACCCAAGTCATCTCTTCCCCTTTTCTGGGTTCCTTGTGCTGCTGACCCGGCCCAGTGTAAGCTTCTGTTGGGCCTGGGGTCCTCTAATAAGCAAAAATCTGTCATCAGAGAACTAAGGCTTTTGGCTGGAGCTGGGGCCTGTGTCACCTCCCAGTGTTGTGCCCGCCCTCTGCTGCCATGAAAACACACATGAAGACAGAAGGTTCATTTGCATTCCTTTTCTAGCTCTATTTATGTTTAAACACAGTTACAACATTTTGAGAAAGGGGTTGGTCACAAGCAGTGTCAGGGGTCCACCCAGCACATGTGGGATGGGGAAACTGAGGCACAAATAGAGCAGACCCCTCAACCATCCTTGCCCTGCCCCCTTCAGAGAAGCTGACCCATTTATTCCCTCTAGGCATTTAAATGTGGGGTGGGGGGAGTTTTGCCTTGGTCCTTAATACTTTCTCGGGTCTTGGGAATTCTCAGGTGGCAAGGTGGTGGATGCAGAGGAAGAAGGTCAGTACTGCCTGGGTTGGCGCAGCTGTGCCTGCAAAGCAGGACATAGGCTGGTATGCTGCATGCCTCGGGGTCCCTCAGGCGGCTGCATTTTGGCTGCATTTTCACCCCTCCCGCTCGTTGGTTCATTCAGTAGACACTTACTGGGCATCCACTGCGTGTCGGGCATTGTGGGTAGCACTGGGCGAGATGGTTTCAGTCTCCAGATCTCTCTCTCTCTTCACCTGGTGCCCTTGGCTCAGTGTTACTGTTTCATGGTCACTTTGCCATGACCTCAAAGGGGGGACAGTGGTTGGGAAATGCCTGGCACGTAGCAGATGGATGATAAATGGCAACAGTTTGATTGCAAGATGCTGCCTGTGCATCCTGGGCCAAGAGTGCAGGGCGATCAGTGCCTGTTGGGCTGCAGGTGGCATTGGGGCCCAGAGGAGGGGCCTCCTCTGCCAGAATCCAGTGGCCAGAGTGAGCCCACCCCCCTGCCTTCTGTAACCAGCAACATATGACTGAGGGTCCTGGCCAAAGGCTGTTTTTCAAGCAGCTACCTTAAACAAGGAAGAGTGCTCACTGCAAGGATTCCAGGTAGCCCGTGGATCAAACAGGCCTCAGGAAATGGGAGCTCCAGGAATCTAGACAGACTCTTTTGGGACGGATGGACTATCTTTGTCCTTGGAGACCACTGGTGATAGTTAGGGTCTTGGGAGGAGACAGGCTCTGATGGGGTGACCTTAGGCGGGCCCTTCCTTGACTGGGGGAACCTAGGGTGCCCTGATTGACAGGCCTGCCAAGGCGATAGGGAGGGGGTGCTAAATCTTTCTAGGACAGGATGCTGGACCAGCTGATGCTCATGTTGCTCTTCTTTGACTTCTGTTTCTACCCTCTGCGGAGTCGAATTTTCCAGCCGTCCCAGTTGGAATATCAGCCTGTGGGCTGAGCAGGCTACTGTGGAACACCTGTTGAGACCTGCTGGGCTGCTCTCAGTGATGAGCAAGAGAAGGGGATGCTAAAGCTTAAAGAAGGGCACAGGGACTCTCTGCAGCATGCCGCTTGCAGGACAGGGGTCTCTGGGGTGTTCCGGAGCATCCCCATCCCCACCTAGAGAAAGGTGGTTAAGACTGGGCCTGGCCGCCAGTGTCGTGCATGTGTGTGAACCGTGCATGGCTGCGTGGGAAGTCTTGCGTGTTACCACCCTTCCTGAGTGATGTGGCTGCTTTGTTTATTAATTAAAAACAAAGATGCTGGCTCGGCACCTGTGGCTCAAGCAACTAAGGCGCCAAACACATAAACCTGAGCTGGTGAGTTCAAATCCAGCCTGGGCCCGCCAAACAATGATGGCTGCAACCAAAAATTAACCGGGCATTGTGGCAAGTGCCTGTAGTCCCAGCTACTTGGGAGGTGGAGGCAGGAGAACCACTTGAGCCCAAGAGTTGGAGGTTGCTGTGAGTTGTGATGCCACAGCACTCTACCCAGGGTGACAGCTTGAAGCTCTGTCTCAAAAAAAAAAAAAAAAAAAAAAAAGAAAAAGAAAAGAAAACAAAGATGCTGCTATTAAAGGGACTATTTAAAGCAATGGTTCCCAATCCTGGCCGTGCCCCTGATTTGTCTGTTGAAGTGTTTCAAAATGCATATAACAGTAAGCAGCACAGGGCTGCTGTCCCTGAGCACTTGCTGGTGAGGACGGCTCTGCTGCTATTTTGCAGATGTGGTCACTGAGGCTCAGAGTGGCTTATCACTACCCCTAAGGTGCACAGCTGGGAAGTGAGAGAACACTGCCCCCACGTCCCAGTTACCTGACTGTGCTCTCAAGAGTCCCTGCAGGGACTGGGGCTGGACAGGGCAACTGCTCATTTACAGAGGCCCCGGGTGATGCATTCACAGCCAACACTGAGAATCCCTGGCTTGGAGCGCCTGCCTCCAAACCAGGACCAGTCCCCACTTCTCCTTCCCTGCCTGTCGTGTCTGTGTCTCCCCGTGGCTGTCATCTGAGTGTGACATCTTCTGTTCTGGATTCTGCTTTTATCTGTGTCACAGGATGGCCTGACTGCTGGCTGTGTTTGCCCCTTGGTGCCTTCTCTCCCTGCCCCTGTGGGGCCGGTCTTTTGGTGCCTGACACTGTGCTGTTCTCTCTTCTGTTATCAAAGAATGAGGAAATCAGTGAGGGTGGGGGTAAATAATAATGCGTCACTCGTTGTGAAGACAGACAGAGATGATGTATTTCAGCACAGTGTCCAATGCTCCATGGGAGATTTCTTCATTGTCAGGGATGTTCTGGTGGTCATTGTTGATGCTGAGTGGATGCTTCCTGGTACTGGAGCAGGCAGCCAGCTGGCGTGGCCCCCAGTACCCTTATCAGGGTTTCCCCTAAGTCTGTATTCCAGGCATCGCTAGGGTTGGGGTCTTATCTGAAGACTCATCTAGAAGGGACCCACTCCACTCCAAGCTCACATGGTTTTCAAATATCAAAATGCTTCCTTATTACTGGGGAAATAGCCACTGCCCAGGGGCCCCTACCCACTACTCTGACAACTTCCCTATGATCCGGCACCAGAATGGTTAACTCCTGCGACCTCTGTCTGTTGGCTGATGCCCTTGTCATACTGTTTATTTATTTAGAGCATCACCCCTATTTGGAAACTTGGGAACCCCTGGCCTGGGTCCTTGTATCCCGTTCATTCCCATTAGCGAGGCTTGATGCCGTAGACACTGTCTGCAGAGCTGGGTATTCCCCATCACTACTGGGACAGACTGCCTGCTCAGCCCCAGTACCCAGCTGACGGCACCCTAGAGTTGCAAAGCACCCCCCCTGCCCCAAGGGACCCGGCTCCAGATACTACATGTTCCACAGTGGGATAGCTGCCTGTGGCCTCAGCAGAGCAGCTTCACGGCGGCCATGTTATGTGCCATCTCTTTCTGCTACGATGGTTTTTCTTGCCTTTGGTTCTGGTATCTGGCTCCTAAAACCCTACTTGCCCCTTTTGTCGCTCTTTTTGCTACCAGGAATGACAGGCATCAGCAGTCCAGGGAAAGAGGCCAAGCAGATGGAGAATGGCATGCTGGTGATGGACGCTGCAGCCAGGCAACCTCAGAGGTAAGTCCCTGTGGGGAGGCCCAGTCTGGAGGAGCCTGCCCTGCCCTGCCCATCGGGGTGCCAGCTGCCTGGCCTGCCCCACCTAAAGTGGCCTTCATCTCCCCAGGGGTCCAGGAAACATAGGCACTCTGCCTCCCCCCAAATCCTCCGTGGGCCTCACTTCCCAGAGTGCAGAGGCCTGAGGGGGGAGCCTGGCACTGTTCCTGCCAGGTGGCATAGCTCACACAGGCCTCGTGATTCAGCCATTTGTCCTCACTTCTGACACTTGAGTTCCCTACATGGTGTGGTTCTTTGCTCAGGTCACCAGAGGGGCCTAGAAGATTCAGCATCTGAGAACAAGCATTTGATTTAAAATGGTCACAAATCACAGCGACTGCTATGTTTTATGCACCACTAGGAGCCAAGCACAGTGCGAAGCTCTGTATAGCCTATTGAATCTGGAGGTGGTTACTGTCACCTTTTGATTGGATAGGTGAGCACACTGGGAGCTCTCCACAGGTCCTGCCACTGGAGAGAAGCCAGGCTTGGATCTGAAGTCCAGCCTGTGAGCTAGTGCTCCTAAGTGCTGTGCTGGGATGCTTTGAAAGAAGTGGATTTGGGATAGATCAGTGTGTACTCAGAGGAGTGACATGCCACAGGCTTTGTTGCTTAAAACTGTCTGTGACTCAGGTTCCTCATCTGCCAAGCAGGGCCAGCAGTCGCCCCTACTTCATAGGGCTGTGGTGAGGCTTACACTGTACGGTTTATGGGAAGCCCTTAGAATAGTGTGCCATTAGCACTCAGTGAAAGCACTGTTCCTGGAACCCAGAGCTGGTTCTCATTCTGCCCTCTACTGCTCTCTGAAAGGTCACTTGCTTTCAGATTTGGGGGCCTTTTCTACCCACCTTGGGCTTAACCAAAGACCTTTACACAGATCTCACGGTTAAGGAAAGGATACACCTCCAGGCCCTAAAGAAGGCAGGTGCTGGAGCGTTTATTTGGCCTTTGGGAAGTCTTATCCTGAGACACGGTTCTGGGGATGCAGTGATAAATCACGCAGGACACCTTTCCTCGGGTAACTTTATATGGATGATGAGTAGACAGAGTGAGGACTGTGAAGTTCTCTGCGAAGAGCCATAGCCGTGCTTTGCATGGCTGCTGTTGTTTCTTATAAATAGCTTGATATTTCAACTTTTTCTGAACAGAATTGGAAGAACAGCCAATGGAAAGCATCATGTTTGCCGAGCACCCATCGGCTTTGTGTAGCTGAGAGGCTGTTACCCCTTTAGACTTTGGTTCTTGGGTTCCCTGACAGCCTGCTGGCCCCCCTTCACTCACGTTCATGGGCCCACCAGCCGTGGCTGGGGTGTGAGTTTGTCATGCCTGGGTCGAAGGGGACATTTGAGAGGCTTCTGGGAAAAGAGGCTCCCTAAGTCATAGACCTTAAAAACCGGAAGAAACCTGAGGGAGAAATTGCTATGGCAACCAAGGATGGGCTTTGAGGCTTCAGGCTCCAGCCCTCCCCTTCGTCTGGAACAGCCTTGTTGCTTCTGTTCTAATAATTAGGGCTCCACTCAGGGTTTTAACCAAAAGGAAATGTTGGTAAAGTTCTAGGCTTAAAAATGAAATACATGCATCCTTGTGGACATGTACATGAGTAGTAAAGTACAAGGTATATGGGCGGGAAGGGACCACCCCACCTTGAGACGGTGGGGGTAACCTCTGGGTTTGGGAAGAAGAAATAAAGAATGGTAGAAAGTACAATATTTTTCATGATTAATTTTGTCAATGGCATTAGTGCTTGTCTAATGCACTAATTTTTCTTTAAAGAGTTAAAGCAAATAGACGAAGTGTTACCATTTGTTACTTTTGGGTGGTGGGTATGTGGTATCTGTTTTATGTATGTATTTATTTTTTTTTTGAGACAGAGTCTTACTTTCTTGCCCTTGGTAGAATGCCGTGGCATCACAGCTCACAGCAACCTCAGACTCTTAGGCTCAAGCGATTCTTTTACCTCAGCCTCCCAAATAGCTGGGACTACAGACACCAGCCACAATCTCCAGCTATTTTTAGAGACGAGGTCTGTCTCTTGCACAAGCTGGTCTCAAACCCATGAGCTCAGGCAATCTACCTACCTTGGCCTCCTAGAGTGCTGGGATTACAGGCATGAACCACTGCACCCGGCCCTTGTTTTATGTATTTTGGGACCTATATCTTTAAAATATTTTAACACCAAAAATAAAATGATAGGCTAGGTGCCTATAGGTCAGTGGTTAGGGCACCAGCCACATGATCCAGGGCTGGTGGGTTCGAACCCTTCCAGGCCTGGTAAACAAAATAGCTGGGCGTTGTGGCGGGTACCTATAGTCCCAGCTACTAGGGAGGCTGAAGAAAGAGAATTGCTTGAGCCCAAGAGTTGGAGGTTGCTGTGAGCTGTGACGCTACAGCACTCTACTGAGGGTGACAAAGTGAGACTCTTGTCTCAATAAAAAATAAAATAAAATGATAAAAGATTCAGGAGAAAGACATATATTTGCATACAGAAAAGCTTATCATTGGCTCAGTGCCCATAGCACAGTGGTTACGGCACCAGCCACATACACCAAGGGTGGCCAGTTCAGACCTGGCCTAGGTCAGCTAAAACTACAGTGACAACTGCAACAAAAAATATAGCTGGGGGTTGTGGTGGGCACTTGTAGTCCCAGCTACTTGGGAGGCTAAGGCAAGAGACTCGGTTAAGCCCAAGAGTTGGAGGTTGCTGTGAGCTGTGACGTCACAAGGGCGACATAGAGACTGTGTCTTAAAAAAAAAAAAAAAGAGAGAAAGGAATGCTTATCATTCGCATATACACATAGAGAAAGGATGATAAAGAGGGCAAAATGTGAAGAATTGGTAAATCAAGATAAAGGATATTCAGAGTTCCTCGTACTATTCTTGCAACTTTCCTTTAAATTTGAAATTACATGCAAATAAAGTTATCCCAAAATTAGAATTTTAGGAAATAAACTTAGATAAAATAAGTTGAGGGGGCTGGTTGATGATCTTTCAAAAGGAAAAAGATCCAAATAATGAACAAAACAGAAAGAAAAGCAGTAAGACAAAGTACCAACTAGTCAGTCTTAGGGTTTTACAGAGTGGCCTCGAGGGTGGGGAGGCCTTGCCCCGGCTGCTATGGGAGAGCTGTTCCTTTAAGCAGGCGCATCATTCAGAAAGCACTTTCTGATCACCAGCCCATCAGGGCATCACAGATGGCATTGCCCACAGCTCTCTCCTGCCCAAGCCATTCCCTTTCCCTGAGGACTTGTAACCCGGACAGGGGTGGTGTGTGCACATGCGTGCACTTGTTCACATGTGGGAACATCCCCTCTTACAGCCCTGGCTCAGACCTGCATGAGCAGCCCAAGCACTGGGTCGCTGGCCCTACCCAGGTGTCCGTGCAGTTGACACCCCTGTGCTTCTCTCACCCAGACAGCTCAGCAGCTCCTCCTCCTACAGTGCGGACGTCAGCAGGCATCACAACAGCACAGCTGAACTCAAGAAGGAAGAGACCTGGAAGCTGATGGAGGCAGACAAGGCCCAGACAGGGCAGGTGAGGTCTGGCTTCCTAGACAGTGACAGTGGCTGGAGCGTACGGAGCACACACTGTGTTAACTCACGGGTCTGGCGCCACTAGCTTATAAAGCTGTTTACAGTACCAGAAAACTGAGGCTGGAGAGGCTAAGTGGCCCAACCAAAGTCGCAACTGTTCAGTGCCAGAGCTGGGATTTGAACCCCTGCGGTCGGACCCCAGGGTTGGCACTTGGCAGTCTCTGTTTACTGGCTCCTGCCTCACTTTGAGCAGCTCTGGAGCTCTCGGTAGCTGTGGGCAACCTGGGTACTTAAAAATGAGTTGTGCACAAGACGGTTTCAGATTGTGCACAGACAGCACTGAAGAGCATTGCACGAAGTAGAAGAATATTTTTTATGTCTTTTTCATTTCTCTTTTAGTCCATACAATTGTATCCTGAGAAAGTCTCAGTTGGGTTGCTAGCCTGTCTTTAATACCCTGTAACTGCCGGCCTCTCTTTGAACAAGGAGAGCAGGTTTCAAGCTCTTGTTTTATTGTTGTTGTTGTTGTTTTTTAAAGATCATCTATTTGGGGGAAGTGTCCATAATTTTCCATTTATGGTATTGATCTAAAGTTTACTTTAAAAAAGTGGTTACGTTAGGGCGGCGCCTGTGGCTCAAAGGGGTAGGGCGCCGGTCCCATATGCTGGAGGTGGTGGGTTCAAACCCAGCCCTGGCCAAAAACCACAAAAAAAAAAAAAAAAAAAAAAAGTGGTTATGTTAAAAAAATAGAATTGTGGGGTTTTTTTTTCCCCCCCAGTTTTTTTTTTAGCCAGGACTGGGTATAAACCTGCCACCTCGAGCATATGGGGCTGGCGCCCTACTCCGTTGAACCACAGGCACCACCCAGAGAATGGCGTTTTTAAAATAAAAAATCAATTAGTGAGATTGGGGCACTTTCTCTTAAATCTGCCGAGATGTGTTCAGAGCTCCTGGGACCCTGTACTCTCCAAACTTATCATCACAGCCAGGGCTGTGGACAGGGGCAGAGGTGATGTAGTGTCCCTCTCACCTTGTTCTTACCCTCAACTCAAGGACTTGGGAAGGAAGGGCCAGAGATACCAGGCTCATTTAATCCTCATTTAATTCCCACATTAAGGAGATAAGTACCAGTGTTATCCCCCCTTTTATTTTTAAAATTTTTCTTTTTGAGACAGAGTCTCACTCCATCACCCTGAGTAGAGTGCCATGGTGTCAACAGCTCATACCAGCCTTAAACATCTGCACTCAAGTGATCCTACTCCCTCAACCTCCTGAGTAGCTTGGACTAGAGGCACCTGCCACCATGCCCATCTAGTTTTTCTATTTTTGGAAGAGTCATGGTCTCACTTTTGCTCAGGCTGGTCTGTAATTTCTGAGCTCAAGTGATCCACCTGCCTTGGCCTCCCGGAGTGCTGGGATTACAGGCGTGAGCCACTGTGCCTGGCCTAGCCCTACTTTTTCTAGAAGGATTACTGAAGCCAGGGGCTTATAACTTGTCCCAGGTGGACCAAGATGGAGCTTGGCTCAGCACGTGCAGTGATTGCTGACCCGTGTGCCCACCTGTTCCCGTGGTCCCCTGTGGATGAGTCCCAAGGACAGTGGGCAGCTTGGCTGCCTGGTGAAGCAGAAAGCTGAAGTCACTGTGTTCTTCTCCCTCCCTCCCCATCACCCACCAACTTCAATTTCCAGAATAGAGACTTAAAAAATCAAAAGGCAGTAGTCAGTTACACATCTGACCTGTCGTCTTACACCTTTGACCCTTCAGCTAGACCAGTGGTTCTCAACCTTCCTAGTGCCGCGGCCCTTTAATGTAGTTCCTCTGGGTCACGACCCACAGATTGAGAACGGCTGAGCTAGACCATAGCCTGGGGTGATTGTTAGGACACAGGATGCAGCATGAAGATGTTGACAGTGAGTCTGTGGAAGCTGAGCAGGTGGCCTGGCTAGCGGGGGGCTGTGGCTTAAAGCAGGTCTCCTTGTCTCTGGTGTCAGGCTGTTTGCAGCCTTTCCCTATCTTTATATGCATCTCTGTGTGATAACTTGATGAAAGCCCATCTAGCCGCTCACCTGGAAGCTCACAAGGGCAGAGAGCTTGACTTTGTTCACTGCTGACTCTCTTTACTGAATGACAGAGGAGGAGGGTGTTCTAGGTAGGAGCAAAGGGAGCCGGATCAGACTGCACAGCTGCTTCTGAAACGCTGTCTTTGCCTGGGTACGTCTGATCAGCTGCTCTCTCTCCCGGGGTCCCAGGTCAAGCTGTCCGTGTACTGGACCTACATGAAGGCCATCGGGCTGTTCATCTCCTTCCTGAGCATCTTCCTCTTCCTGTGCAACCACGTTGCCTCCTTGGCTTCTAACTACTGGCTCAGTCGCTGGACTGATGATCCCATTGTCAACGGGACCCAGGAGCACACTAAAGTCCGTCTGAGTGTCTACGGAGCCCTGGGCGTTATGCAAGGTGGGTGCCACGGCCCCCTACCTGATTTGAGCTCCTATAACTGCTTCATGTCTCTTTGTAGAATTAGGTCCCCTGAGTCCTCAGGATTTTGCCAACCCCTAAACCGGCCCAGATGAACAGCACCTGTCACATAGTAACACAAATACCTGTGGACTGAATATTTCTTGAATGCTTTGCTGATGTGGCCCCAGGAAAGAGAATGGAGGAGGGCTTTACAGATGAGGCAAGTTGAGAACAAAGTCACCTTAGTGCCTCATGAGTTGGGAGGACTTCTTGCCCTCTGTTTCTTTGTCAGGGTGACAGAGCTTCTGTGAAGTGTCCTTTGTGGGGATGAGCTTATACTTGTTGGCAATCCTCCAGGGGACACTTGACAGTATCTGGAGATAATTTCAGCTGTTACAGATCGAGAGATGCTGCTGTGCACCCTGCTGTGTGGTCCTGTGCTGGTCCCTAACAACAGTATCATACAGGCAGTCCTCAGGATATAAATGACATAGGATTGTGTTTAAATTGAATTTGTATGTAAGTTGGAACAGGTACATTGACCTATACCTGTAATAGCCACTGTTCATAAGTGCAAGTTGTATGTGAGTTGGGTGTTTGTAACTGGGGGACTGCTGGTAGCTGAGGTTTACAGAGCATTTACTTAGTACCTGGCTCTGTTCTACACACTTTTTCATGTTTTAACTTACTTTATCCTTGTAGCAATGCTGTGAAGTCGGAGCTAATATTTTCCCCATTTTAGAGATGTAGAAAGTGAGGCCCAGAGGGGTTAAGTTGCTCAGAGTCACACAGCTACAGCATGGCCACGCTGGCATCAAATGAGGAGTCCAGCTTAGACATTCGTGCTCTTAACCTCTGCACTGTGCAGGGTAGGAGATGTGTTTGTGTGCTCATAGACACTGTATTTATACACACCTGCGTATGTTCGATGTCTCTGACACACACATGTATTCTGTACATACATATGCTTGACACATGTGAACACTTCCTTTATACCAAGTACACTGCCAGCATAGAGCTGCTGAGGATTTGTTTGAGGAAGTTTGTATTTGTCTGTTTTGAATACCTAAATTGAAGTCACTGCCAGCCAGGGACTTTACATTCCACAGTGCTCCAAGGTGAATGTCATTGTCACCATTTTGTGGAGGAAGAAACCGAGGAGCAGACAGGTTAAATGACCTGCAGAAAGCCCCACTGCTGGTAAATTGCAGAGAATGATTTGGCAGTGTTGGCTTCAGAGCCTGTCATTTTAACACCTGCCTCTCTGAGTTCTTCCTGACTTACAAGGCCAAGGTAGAAGCTGTATCCCTGTGAAATTTTCATTCTGGAAAAAACAGTACCCTACTGTGTTGTGTGGGAAAGCCATGAATATCTCACAACCTCCAGGAGATGGCTTGAAAAAAAAAAAACCATCGCTGGAAGGGCAGACAGTATTTTTTGAGTTTCTCGATCCCTGCCTTCCCCTCCTTCTGCTATTAGGTAGGGCAGAGGACTATGGCCTTCAAATTATAATTGAGGGAAGGTCAAGAACAGGTCAAATTAGCAAGACAGAGAGGGTATGGTGTTGGCCTGAGCTCACACAGCAATGGTATCTGTTCTAGAGCAGTGATACCCTGCTAGTACGGTAGTCCCAAGCTGTCGGTAGCTATTTTAACTTGAATTAGCTAAATATTAAATTTAATTAATTAAATATTATATAAAATTTAGTAATTTGGTCTAGATACATTTCAAGTGCTCAGTAGGGAGCACTTGAAAAATGCTCAAAATGGGGAAAATACAGGCTCCTACTTCACAGGATTGCTACAACATTTCCCTCAGTGCAGAAAGTGCTATTGGACAGCGCTAGTCTACAAGAATATGACATATGGATTGGGAGCATGACTCTGGAGCAGGCTGAACTAAAATCCCAGCTCTGCTTCTGACTGAATATGTTAAGAGCAAAAGAATACAACCATCTGGGTTTTGGTTTTCTCATCTGTACGATGCATAGTAATTTTAGAGTTGTCATAAAAATCAGATACATGTAAAAGCCCAGAAGTGCTTAGCATGTAGTAAGTGCTGTCTAAATGGTAGTCACTGTCGGCCGGGCGTGGTGGCTCACGCCTGTAGTCCTAGCACTGTGGGAGGCCGAGGCGGGTGGATTGCCTGAGCTCAGAGGTTCAAGACCAGTATGACCAGCAGTGAGCCAGAGTAAGACCCCGTCTCTACTAACATCAAAAACAGCACAGCATCTCCAGAGGAAGAAGAAAATGAACAACAAAAAAGAGTACTTCAAACAAGGAAGAATGTACAAGCAAGTTGAAATTAGCAAAGTATCTTAGGAATGGAAGAAAAAGTATCCAATGTACTCAGCCCTACTATGAAGCTAAATTACAGCTTTCACATGAAGGCTATAACCCAACTATAGCACAAGTCTATGGTGAAAGGGCCAAGAAAGGGGAAGGGAGGAGGGAGGTTTTGGTGAAGGGAAGGTAATGGGTGGGGCCACATCTATGGTGCATCTTAGAATGGGTACAGGTGATTGCACTAATGTACACAGCTATGATTTAACAATAAAAACAAAATAAAAATAAAATAAAAAATAAAAGAAGAAATGTTGTACTTCCCTGGGTCCTTCCACAGTGAATCTGGCGAGGAAGATGGGTGGGGGGCGAGGAGGCCGGGCCTGGGCAGGGGCGGAGTATAGCTGGTGACAGCATATAATCAGACAAATCAGTTAGCACTGCGGAGACCCCACCACTGTGACGACAGGGCTGGTCTCTTCACCCGTTTCTTTCTTTTCTTCTTAAGATTATTATTATTATTTTAAATTTCAAAATATTAAGGGAGTACAAGTATTTTGGCTATAAGGATATCCTGTGTAATGCTGAAGTCAGGACTTTTGGGTGCCCATCACCAGAATAGCATTCATTGTACCCAGTAGGTAAGTTTTTATCCTCTCCCCCCTTCTTGGTTTCTAATATCCTTTATGTCTCAGTCTTCATTTCTTTTCCTTTTTTAAAATTAAATCATAGCTGTGTACATTAATGCAATCATGGGGTACAATGTGCTGATTTTATATACCATTTGAAATATTTTCATCAAACTGGTTAACATAGCCTTCACCACATTTTCTTAGTTATTGTGTTAAGACATTTATATTCTACACTTAGTAAATGTAACATGTATTCTTGTAAAATGCACCGTAGGTGTGGTGTCTTCATCCATTTCTTAAGCGGTCCTCTGCCTTCTGTTATCAGGCAGAGATTGTCAGCCCTGGGGTAGTGCAGGCCTCAAGATCAGGGTTGGTACAGAGGCCTCTGCCAGCGGCGGTCTGGCCGCCAGGAGCGTGCAGAGGAAGCAGGATGCAATATGCAGAGGTTGTGAGATGGAGGCAGAGGCCAATGGGCAGGGGCCAGCTCTAGGCAGCTCAGGAGAGGGATGCCAGGGACCCTTGGAGGCCAGGGCGGCGGAAGCGCACTGTGAGCGCAAGTGGGGAGGTGGTCTGTGCTCTGGAGGCAGCGGCGCCCGTAGTGGTGGGGTCTCTTAGAGCCCCCCTGCCACATCCAATCGAATGCATGCTATCTCTTCTGTTCTCCCATGCGAAGCGGGTCCTGCAGTGATAGGACTCAGATGGAAGACCACTTGAGAATACTGCGTCCTGTAGGCTTCGGCCTCACTCTACAGCCAGCCACTTTGCTCTCCTTTTGCCGTTTGCCTCTCTCCAAACACAGCCTGCCGCTCTGCTCACCTCTATTCTGGTCACTCTCTCCTGTACTGTACTGAAAACATACTGGCATGCAACCATCTCGCCTCTTCACCCTCCCTGCCACTGCTGACCTACTCAGGGCTGTCCCGTAATGGGAAAGCTGGACCCTCCCAACCTCACCCACCCACCCCACGGGTGGGGGGTCCCTGGTGCCTCTTCCTGCTCACCTAGGGGCCCTGGCAACTCACATGCTGGTCCCAAAGGTCTGAACTGGGGCAAAGAGCTCGGACAGACCCAAGGCAGCGTGGTGTTCCCACCATGCTCTATCTGGGCTGACTTAGGAGGCATGACATGGTCTGTGTGCAAGGTATTGACCAAGTGAAACCAGTGTCAGTGACAGCTGGACCGCCCCCCCCCCAGCCTTGTGTGCTCCAGTCCTGAGAGGGTGAGAGTAGCTGGGTGTCAGGCCCTGTGACCCAGTCATCAACATTTCCCTCAGGATAAACAGACATTTTCAGAAAAAGTCCTGGGGAAAAAATTAAAAAAAGTCAAAGTCTTACCAAGTATTTCCCCTGAACACAATGGAATAAAACTGGAAATCTATAAGAGGAACAATGGGAGATATACAAACACAGGAAAATTAAACAATATGCTCCCAAATAAACTGGTGGGTCAATGAAGAGATTAAGAAGAAAATTAAAAACTCTCTCGAAACAAATGGAATGAAAAAAACAACATATCAAAAGCTATGGAATACAGTAAAACAACTAATAAAAGGAAAGTTTTTGGCAGTAAGTTCCTACATCAAAAAAGAAGAATAGCTTCAAATAAAAAATCAAATGATGCACCTCCAAGAGCTAGGGAAACAAGAGCAAACCAAACCTAAACTTAGTAGAAGCAAAGAAATATTAAAGGTCAGAGCAGAAATAAATTAAATTGAAACAAAAATACAAAAGATGTTTTTCTGAAAAGCTAAATAAAACTGATAAATCTTTAACCAGACTAGGAAAAAAATATGGACAACCCAAATAGATAAAATTAGAGATGAAAAAGGAGACATTACAACTGACACTGCAGGAATACCAAGGACCATTAGAGGCTCTGTGAGCAACCACATTTCAATACATTGGAAAACTTGTGAGAAATGGGCACGTTTCTGGACACATACAACCTACCAAGATTGAATTGGGAAGAGACCAAAAACTGAATAAACCAAAACCAAATAATGAGATAGAAGCAGTGGTAAGTCTCCCATTTAGGAAAAGCCTAGGACCGAAGAGCTTCACAGCTGAATTCTATGAAACATTCAAAGACGAACTTACACTATTCCTCCTTAAACTATTCCAAAAAATCAAGAAGGCAAGACTCCTCCTATGAGGTCTGTATTAACTTGATACCAAAACCCAAAGACGCAAGAAAGAAAACTATAGGCCACTATCTCTGTTGAACATAGATGCAAAAATTCTCAACAAAATACTAGGAAATTCAACAACTTTTTTTTTTCCAAGACAGAGTCTCACTCTGTTATCCTGGTAGAATGCCATGGCATCACTCAGAGCAATCTCAAACTCTTGGGCTCAAATGATCCTCTTGCTCAGCCTCCCAAATAGCTGAGACTACAGGCGTGCACTGCCACCCCCCAACTAATTTTTCTTTCTTTTTTAAAATATCTGATTAATAGGAAGGTACAAATGTTTAGGTTATTATTTTTTTTCCTAAGGAAAGTTCAAATTGTAGTCCAGCTCTTCACCCAGGTGCCATGCTGTACACCCTCCCATTGTGAATATTAGGTGAGAACCTGTCAATCACCCTGCCTCTTTTTCTCTCACCTCTTCCTTCCCTATCCTCCCCCTTTCTAGACTATATTTGGATTTTTCTTTTGTGTGGTATGTAGTTGTTTATATATTGGTTTCATATAAATATTGAGTACATTAGCTATTTGTTGCGTGAAGTCCCTTACGTGTGATCAGTGATGCAGACTATAGACCTGCAGTTGAAATGGTATAGAACAAAGAGTGGCTATTTATTTCTTCCCAGCTTATATAGGCACATAACATAATCAATAAACACATTACTTAAACCTTGGCCCCAGGCCTCTTACTGCCTGGTACTTACAGGCCCAGGGATAAACCAGATTAACTGATAACCATTTTACTAACAGTATCTAAAGCTATCCTTATGGGCTAAGGTTTAACCAGATTAACTGATAACTACTTCATCTAACTTAATCCTCCTAAAAATACATGACTTAATGGAGAACATGATTTTAGCCATTACTTCTTTGCTCTTATCTGATAAAGCCTGAGGCTCTGGGGAAAAAAGATAGACTGAACATCTGCCTTACTGGCCTCACTCTTTGGAAGCAGTTACTTTAATCTTTGAGCAAGGTATAGTCAGGAAATTCTTGAGACATACAGAAACTCATTTGCAAGTCTCTGCTCCCATGTGGGCCTTAAGTCATGGGGGTTTTATGCCTGCAACCAACCAGGCCGACCTTAGGTCAGGGGGTTTTTATGCCTACAACCAACCCGGCCATATGGGATTCAGTTTCTCACAAGTATGCCTGCACAAAGTCTTTTCACTGCTCCCTCTCAAACAGCTTTTAGCCCTTTTACCTATAGATATTTACTTTTCCATTCTTGTGATACTTTACGAAGAAGAATGTGTTTTAACTCCGTCCAGGTAAACACAAAAGATGTAAAGTCTCCATCTTTTCTTATGACTGAATAGTACTCCATGGTATACATGCACCACAGTTTGTTAATCCATTCATGGGTTGATGAGTACTTGGGGTGCTTCCACATCTTGGCAGTTGTGA